>JARK01000275.1:20991-40177 GCA_000688135.1 Ancylostoma ceylanicum | reverse complement strand
GGGGGGGGGGGGGGGGGGGGGGCAATCGATAAACATTTCATGTACAGATGGGCAACGATTGATGTAAACCCCAAAGAAAATTTAAAATACAGTTGTGCAATGATTTAATGGACACACAACAATCATTTTCCTTCGCGGTTGCACGGCTAGTTGGAGTCGGACGGGCATGAGAAGTTGGGCTGTTGGAGTCGTCATCAGCGTCAGCTTCTCGTGCGTTTGGTGGCGGCTTGTGGACGCTTTGAATGGCATAGCAACTGGTTCTGGCTGCATCCATAACAACAGCATCTCATCCGGTAGTCCGCTGCCCCGTGCTCAGGCTTGAGGCACTTCAGGGCCTAGGCACCATAGCCTGGGCCGTCCTTGCAAGGGTTCAAAGAACTGCGAGCAGCGGCACGAGAAGTGCTTATCTCTGTTGTCCTCCACTAAGTAGAACACACAATTTCAATTGGGGACCGATCTCTCCACAAGCAAGTCGTTTTCTTCTAGGCCGCAAGCGCGTGCGACTGCTATGCGACTGCGATGCGACTTGCCCCTATTCTTCATCATATAGTCGCACGCGCGTCAGTCGCACGCATCCAGTATGAATTGCCCGTAACACGGGAAAATCGGCCGCTGCACCAAAATGTGATAGAGCGAAAAGACTGGTAAGGTTGAGTCGAGACCCATTCGAGATTTCCATGAGGTAGACTGCAGGAAGGCAACAAAATGGGTCTTTAAGCCCTCGACTAAAAGTACAAAAAGGGTGGATCAGAGGTTTTATTGCTGAATATTGCCCGATCACGCCCCTTGACCATCGCGAACAGATGATACTGCAGCGGCCACAAATAATGGATACATTAGGTAATGATGATTTCAATCTTATTCACATTTACGGATCAGACACAATATATGTATCACATCGGGGTCTTGGCTGGATGGGCAATCGACAGGCACTACAGGAACGCAGTTGCAACGGCAGGAGCATGGTGGCAACAACGGGAACGTGGCAGCAACTCGAGAAAGTGACGGGAACGTGCTAGAATCACAGGAACAAACGTGAGACATCAATGTCTCGCTCGTTTTTGGCCACCCTGTTGGTGATGGGACCGCTTCTGCCATTGTTATTTGCAGCTGAGAATCTTCTTCGATCTGTTTTATTTCTACCATGATATCCTTTTTGTCCGACTTACCTCTACAATTTTTGTACTCGTCTCTTATTTTACTTACAATTTTTGAAGGGTCTTCTCTTGCCTCTTTGAATTGCCTAATGCTGCTTAGCAAAAGAGCGATGGTGTAGCGACACTTCTCATAGTTTTCGTCGCTGATCCCTGCCTGCGTATTCCGCGGTTTTTGGAGGAGCCAAGGTACAGTAGGCGTCGATGGCGGTGACCCGTCTGCGGTCTCAAAAAGCACGCGGCGCCACCGCGCTGCTCACGGTAGAATCGTCGCTGCGAAGGCAAATCTTGGTTTTCTTGATAGTTGTTCAACACATTCGATGGTAACTAATAAGAAAACTGACTATCAAGAAAAACCCATGGTTTGATGTCCCGGAGAGAAATACTGCTCGAGCGACGCGGTCGCGCCGCGCGCTTTGCGAGGCCGCAGACGGCTCACGGCCATTGACCCCCACTGTAATTGTGCTATGACCACGCCCCTTCTAGAGGCCTTTGGTATTAATGAGGTCGCGGTGAGCATCTTCGGGACGATGACAAACATAAAGAAAAACCACTTTACATCACCGAAATTCACCTTATACATGTTTATGCACCAGAATGAAATAGATTTTTCAAATTAATATTCTTTATCTAAAAATTTTGAATTCTAACCAATAAACTCCACTTAACTCAATTGCTTCTTTGGCGAGGAAGTGGAGAAGGCCCGCTTGGCACAGTAGAAGTGCCGGAGTAGTTTCAGTGGAGAATTCGGTGCTGGGACCGAATAAGGATGCCAAGAACAAGCCAACGATGAGGAGTGGACCGCACGCAAAACAGTTTTTGGCCAGAATAATTTATCATTATCTAGATAGCAACCCTGCAACGCCCCACTAGGGCGTTGTGCAAACATGGTAAGGCCTGGGTCGCCCAAGTCGCTTGATAGCGCGACACTGTAGCCCAGGGCGTCAACAGCAATGAAATTATAATTTATAGTTGTAGTGAAATTTATATTATAATCCATACTATAGTTATACAAATTATCGGCCCATTGATGGGCGACGATGCCAGACGGGGCGAGGCGAGAGGAGGCGGACGACGACTGGAGCGGACTGGACACGGAGGGCGACGAATGAGGCGGGTGAGTGGAAGGCGATGGGCGAGGCAGAATGACTGGAGTGCGGGACGGTTGGAGCAGGGGTTCGGACGACGAGGCGTAGCGAGGCGGCACGACGCGGGCGAAGTTTTTGATTAAGTAAATATGATTTTGCTCACTTACACCACAAAAATTTTGGTTTTGGCCGATGCACTAAAAATATGGCACTGTAGGAGTGTCGAAGTGGTTTCAGTGAAAAATTTGGTGCTAGGACCGAATGAGGAAGCGTACGGAAACTTTTGGGAATGGAACCCTTCCGAAAAAAGAAACATCCACAAGGTGGACAGCCGGAAGACAACAAAGAGGGTTTTGAGGCCCTGGACTAAATTACGCGGAAAGGTGGTTCAGAGGTTATTTAATTGGCAGGGACGACCGTTACCTGCCTAGTCACAACTACAAGTGCTTGAGCACGTGGCCACGCCCCTTAGTAAGTATCGAGGGGGTGGGCGGGCCACAGGGCCGAGGAGGAAGTAGTCATACAAAGTATGAGGACACTCCCCGGGGGCGACAACAGATCAAAATCAATACAAATGGCAACGTCATTTATATACAGCGACATTTTTTTCGTGGTGTGGCACCGCACGGTTGGAGTTGGCGAGTCTGGCGAGGTTTGGAGTCGATTGTTGGTGGTCGGCGGCTTCATGTCCTTGGTCGTTTTGCTGCGGCTTGTGGACGTGGTTTGGAGCTGCACAGCAGCAGTTGTGGTCCCGTCCACAACCGCCGCATCTCATCCGGCAGTCCTCTGCCCCGTGCTCAGGCTTGAGGCACTTCAAGCACAGCCTGAGTACCATGGCCTGAGCCGTCCTTGCGACGGGGTCAGAGAACCGCGAACAGCGGCCCGAGAAGTGATTATCTCTGTTATCCTCGACTGAGCAAAACACGCAATTTGACTTGGGGGTGGATCTCTCTACAAGCAAGTCGGTGTTGCTGGTCAAGGTGCGGTTGTCGCGCTCCAAGCGCTCCATCCGGAAGTTCAGCGTTGTGAGCTGCGACAGGATCCTCTGTAGGAGCACGGTTTGCTGGTCGGAGGCATCGAGGCAGGCATTGTCGAGCTCGTCCATGGCTTCGCGGAGGTCTGGCGACGTGAGGTCGGCCGGGAATCGAACCCGGCAGCCCGCGTGGCAGGCGAGCATTCTACCACTGAACCACCGATGCATCAAAATGTAGGGGCGCGGAAGACATTTGGGTATGGAACCATTTCGAAACAAGAAACGTCCACGAGGTGGACACCCGGAAGCCAACAAACAGGGTTTTGAGGCTCTGGACTAAATTACGCAGAAAGGTGGTTCAGAGGTTTATTTAATTGGCAGAGACGACCGTTACCTGCCTAGTCACAACTACGAGTGCTTGAGCACGTGGCCACGCCCCTTAGTAAGTATCGAGGGGGTGGGTAGGCCACAGGACCGAGGAGGAGGTCAGTATGAGGGCACATTGGGCATTAAACCATTGTGCACGCTAAGACGAGTGCAGGTTACGACAAGCGCGCCCAGAAGTTGACCTCTATGGCTCATCATCGCCCCTGGGTATGTTCCTCCCTCCCTAAAGGGCCTATCGGCGTTATCAGAGGTCGGCGGTGCGAAAACAGAAAGATGACCATTGGATGTGCACTGTACACTGCAACTACAATGTGAGAAATTCAATAAGGAAATCTTAGCTAAAAGAATAAGTATTCTGGCGTCCAGAAATCTTTATGTTTTTGATATTTTTTCATAAGTTGATGCTGAGTTTCTTTTCATAGAAGATTTTTCAGAATATTCAGCGAAATTCCTATCTTGTGCACTTACATACGTGACTCCTATATACCAAAACCATTTCTGTGGGAAACGTGGGAATCACATACATAGATAAACTTAGAGGATTGCATCCAAAATGTGCTTGTAATACCTACCTAAGCAAGGAAGCATTGAATGGGATTGGTTGATTCAAAAACCCCTGAAGCACTGAACGGGATTGGTTGGTTCAAAAACGTTGGTCTGGGTAGCCTACTCCCCAACTTCATTTTCCCTGTTTCTTCTACCCCTGCCAATTCTACGGCAGTCTCTATTGCCCACATATCCAAGGATATTTAGTGAAACACCGATTCTTTGAGTGACTTGATGCTTCTATGCTGGTTCAGAAATCGTTGCGTTATGGCGTAACTCAACCCTCTCTCAGGAGACATCCCTTGATCTTTGCGAGATTGAAAATAAGCCGGAGCCAGGCAGTGGCCGCAATCGCGGCAACACTTTAGTTTACGCCTGAATTGCAGCTGTTATTTTGAGCCGCGTTTCCGTTCCGTTCTGTCAGGTGGATATTTTCAAGGCGTTCCTCCGTGGCAGGTAGTTTTTTTTTATGTCGATAGTTGCTACAATATGACGTTTTAGTTGCAATATGCTCAGTATGAAGTTTCTGTGAGATTTTTCTCGAATATTTGTTCAAAAGTATAAGGAGTTAGACATAGTATGCTGATTAATAGTATAGTTTCTTCCTCTATAAGTGCACTGCATTTTATTCGTGACTTTCAGGATGTCAAACGCAATTCCTGATCCAGATGATGTTATGGAAGCTGACTACCAGGACCACGTGTGTTTTGTTTTCTTTTTTCATCCAGTTTCTTCCCGAGACGTAAACAAATTGCTTGCTTAGATCGCCGATGAGCCACTAGACGACTTCGATATTGATGTTGGTAACGCAAATATGGAGGAAGAGTTGCAGGTTAGTTCAAGTAACATAGCAGTAATTTACTTTATTTTTGTCTGATACGTTCATTTTTCTGCAGGGCGAGAAAAGTTTTGCAAATAGGGAGGGTACTCCAGTTCCGGAAGACACGACTCCGGCGAATCAGAATGGAGATATGGGTGCGATTTGTTTCTTTTTTGTGAATAAATAAGTATAATAATGTAGGACAGTAAATATAATAACAAATATAGGGTGTGGGACCTTGTAACTGGAAAAGGCGATGCGGTCGGCAAATGCAACCAATTGCAGACCTTGGCCGCACCGCCCTCTCCAGGTATTGCGCTCCACACTTATGAATACAATGTAAATATGAGTTCTTACGTACGTTGTTACAGACGTCACACAAGTCTCAGCCCAGAAACCAGCACCATCTGTGGTTGTGAACAATCCCTCTGCTGTGGATATTGAGACCTTGTGCCAGACATATACTACCCACTCACTGTTAATCAGGTATGCATTGAAAATAATCAGCGAAGGCTTTGAAGTTACTAGAAGTCACTGAGCTCATTATTTCATATCTCACTGTGATCCATTCAGACTGCAGTTCATAGCGGATCATTGCCCTCCTCTGAAAAGAGACGCAACCATTGGCATGATCAATGAATTACGCAATGTGGGTTGCGTTGGAGCACGTTATATTGCTTTTACCTGTTTGACTTTTAATATTCTAGTTTTTTTTTTCGCCGTCACCCAAATGTTTCTTCAGAACACGCTCAATGTTGCACGATATTCCGAGTTGATGGCTAGCTTAGAGTCAATTGAGAAGCAAGCTGACGATCAGGTAAACACCTTCCATGTTTGTTTGTCTTCCATATGTGGAATCCTTTGTATAGAACCACCTGGAGACGCCAGTATTAGATCAAGCATGGGTAGACCAAACTACTCTGAAAACTGCCAATCAATTGGACTTCCTGCTGTCCGAATATAAGAAGCAGAAAGACGAAGGTGTAAAGGTTAGTGAAAGATGTGCGTATAATTTTCATATTGTCGTGCTTTCTTACCCATTTCCGAGCATTTCTCATGTGTCCATTACAACCTAGGCATTTCATAATGGACATTGCGCATCCATGCTTTTCTCCTCCAGAGTGTAGCTTTATTTCGTTTGCTGGCCTTTCGTATCAACAAATTCCCCGGAAGGAAAAAGAACGAGTTTGCTGAATTTTCCAGCTTCACGTTACTATATTCGTTCCGTTTGAGAAAAAGGGTTCGCTAGTGATCTGATTGTAGGACTAACCGCGGTGTTGTAGCGCTGTAAGTTGGTTACCATGAAGTTCTGCGTAAGATGGAGCGAGTGTCTGACTAAGAGTAGATGATATCCGGGAACTGGGCTCGTCAATTGCTTGTTGCCTTCTATGGATATTGTCGTTGCTTAGGTTTTGCATGGATAAGTGTATTGTTTATTCGGAAATTTAGGAGTCCACTCGTCGTGCTATGGATGAACTATTCCAATACTATATTTCCATTGGGGATATCACTGAGGCTCTTCATCTCTACAGTCGTGGAATGCGAGAGTACTGCAGTCAGTTCAAGCACATTATTCAGGTAATTAGCACAAATATGATTCCCGACGAATGCGTTCAAGTTTAGAGCACCATTTCCAATGTTCAGATGTGGATTAACTGGATGGAGGCTTCTATTTGGGTTGGTGAATGGCAGCGTGTAGACACTATTGCTGCTCAAGCAGAGCGAAGCATGAAAGAAGCTGAGGAAGCGGAATCGGTATGTAATGCACCTTTTTTGTTGCACCTTTCCATTGCTTTGCTCATTTGATAGTGTTGTCTAATGGTGTTCATGTTCAGCAAGCGGGGTCAACTGCGGCTGCACGAACTCGTCCAGTGATCTTCGGGGTGTCCTCTTCCTCCACGACAAATCGCGCCGCCGTAACGAAATGTACTCGCTTGTTAATCAGTAGTGGAAGGGTTGGTCACATTTTTCACACCGTATCTCTTTTGTCCCTATTTCTAAATTATTGGAAATTTCCAGGCTAAACTGGATGCTGCTTGTGGTTTGTCGAAGCTGCAGTCCGGGCGTTACAAACAAGCAGCTGATAGGTTCCTCAAAGTCAGAGTCTTTTATCTCGCTCCCAAAAGTGCCTCGAATGCTACCGTTTGTTCGGTTTCTAGGTAGATCTAGATTTCTTGGACATGCCATGGCTATTCTCTGCATCCGATATGGCTGTTTACTGCACATTGTGTGCCATTGCTAGCTATGATAGATCTGAGCTCAAGAAGAAAGTAATTCATGATGGGAACTGCAGGTTTGTTTATATTTTATTACGCTTTATTACGAAACTGGGACTATTATGTTTATTCTTGGTTCATGGAGAACAAAATTGTTTATGTTTTAGTACTCTTGTTTGCTCTCACTATTTTCGTACTTAATGTTCCCTTCTTTATTACCTTCTCCTCAACTAATGATGATGTTAATTCAGATTCCTTTATCCATTGCTTCTTTACAGGAAATTTCTCGAATCAGAACCGAAATTGGTGGAATTGCTGCAGTGCATCATAAAGAGCCAGTTTGGTCGCGCCTTGGACATCTTGAAAGAGATGAAGGATCGGGTAAGGTTCAGTCAGGCCCAATTTTAGGCATGCCCAGTCTGAGCTAATTTTTAGTTCCTTCTCGATCCGTATCTAAGCTCTCATGTTGATCCGCTATACGCTGTGATTCGAGAACGTGCATTGCTTCAATACCTCGAGCCATTTGCCTCCGCTGATTTGAATGCGATGGCTAATGTTTTCCGAACTGATCTAAAAAGCGTGAGTCTTCTCTGTGCACGGCTATATAATTTTGGAACAACTATTGTTCATTCGATTTACAGCTGGAGGGTGAGCTAGTAGCACTTTGCGAGCAGGGACAGCTATCGGCGCGAATAGATGCTGTGGGAGCAACGATCCGCATGGTTCTGACTGATGAACGTGAAGAGAACTATAAGAAGTTAGTTTGCCCTCAATCTCTCCTTTCAGAACATACCTTAACCTCATATGTTGTTAGGTGTTCAGGATTCTGTATGTATAGACATTTTCCGTAATGTATATTTGCGAAAGTCTCTTGGATTGTAGCCGTGACTAAAGTATATTTTCGGCTGAGACATTCATTAGCTCTGCGCTCATGTACTTCGGCATTGAAAACCTGCTTGATCCTGGAGATCTGCTTGAAAGCTCCATGACCATTGGAGGTCACACCTTTGTAACCCTGCTCACAGTTCACTAGCAAAATTTATGCGTCTCTGTGGTGCAAATGCCAGTTCCAACAGAGTTACCCAAACTGTCTTCTTACGGCTGAGTCTAATTTGCATTACGACGGCTAGTTTTTGTACTTTGTCCTTGGCTTTCCAGACTATTCTCTCAGCTCTCTTTCTGATCGCTTTTACCGCTGTTTCTGCTAATTTATTAGTATTGAAGGATTATCGATGGCTGCGATGATATGATTGAACGATGCGAAGCCGCTATTCTGCGTGCTGTTATGCAACAGGTTTACTTTCTCCTCATTCATTTACTTTCCCTAGTTAACATAAGGTATTTTTAGGCGTGTATCTGTATCAATCCAGAAGGAAGAGCCAAACGAAAAACAGCTACGCATATTGATGATTGTGAGTGTTCCTTTTTATACTCTATGTTAGCTGTTGTTTTTCTTGAAATTCTCCTTTTACTTTGTTTTAGTTGAGCTTTGCAATTCCAGCTAGCGATATGTCCAGCACACCGACTCGCCAAAAGGTGTCCGTACAAAACATGATGCGTGTTTTGAGAGGCAGAGCAGTGCCGCCACTTCCTCAAGGAGCTCCTGCTGCACCGACAGCATCCACGAATGCTGCTGCTCCAGCAGCCAACGCGGCACCCGCCCCTCCTGTCCCAGCGTCTGCCAATAACGTGCCGGCAGCTCCAGCAGCTGAGAATCCGCCCAGCGCTTCTGCAGCTCCGGCGTCTGGATCGCAACAACTTCAGGTAGTGTTTTCGCTTGTTCTTTTTTTCGCTTGAATTTTTTTTCGAATATATTCGTACTTCAGATCCCATCGGAAGCTGACAGCTCGGAGGGAAGTGATGATCCCAAAGAGCCCGACTTGAACTAGATCGATATTTGTTAAGATTACATTATTCTTGTACATTTATGGTTCTCCTATCGTTTTCAGTTGCAAATTTGGTTTATTTCCATTATAATAAGTCTTCTTCTCTTAACTTAACGTTTAGAAGCGTGTTTATCTAATCATCAAGTGACGAGGTTTTCCATGTTACCTGTGCTCCGCTTTGACTTTTTTTGTGCCCCGATGTCTATTAGATCTTCAGGTTTTTATGTTATAAAGTTATTTGTTCAGCGATATAAAACAAAGGGATTCGGGAAAGGAGAAGACCATAGGAGTGCACGAGTGGATTTTTAATAGGATTTTTTTCACGAACGTGGGGCTGGACTCTAAGCGTTGTCCGACGAAATAAGCGACTGATTTAAAGGTAGCACCCACTCAACTTCTATTTTAAAGGATAATTCAACACAGTAGTTTCATTTCTGCTATGAATGGAACTCAAGAATTCATCGCTAACCTAAATACATAGGTATCGCAGCCTGGAATACATATGAGCAATGGGCTCAACGATGCACCGGTTGACAAAGCTAACAGTGGCATACAGAGTAAGGAGGGCAGTACAAAGTAAGAAAGAGAAGGACGGGGAGAGATGGAGAAAAAAATCCACAAGGGCTCCAAGGGTTCGCAATGGTTCGCAATTCTGGATACCCTACCTCTACAGTAAATGATTTTTTGTGCTTTGTTCACACATGAGACGGTCTGCGACCCATTTCACCCATCGGACCACCTTCAGAAGCAAAGATTTCCGTTAATTTTGTCCTCTATGAGACGAGTCGGAGTCGTTTTCTTCAAAGTAAGTAGATTTACTGAAAGTGAGATATGATAGTGTTGTTAGAAATGGTGCGGTGGCATGAAAGTTAGCAGGTGATTGGTGACTCTCTTTCCCAGTAAGTGTTATGGCTTCTTCTAGAGCGTTCCTGGAAGTGGAGAAGCTTCATTTGGAAATGCTTTTCTTATGTTATGGTTACACTAGGCAGTGGGAAATTTGTCGTTGCCTGCGGTGCCTTTTCGGCGAGCGAAAATGGGTAATTGGAAATTCTGACGTTGTGAAGACTGCTTGAATGGTCACAATCCTGTCATTCGCTGAAAGCAAGCCTACACTTCTATAAGTAAAAGGAAATCAGTCATCTCACAATCAGCTCTCACGTGACTCACCCAATCTAGCGAGTACAGGTACTGTCTCTTAAACCTACTTCAAGGCTAAAGGCCTTAAATTTAGCAAGCTTCGTTGCCTGTCTAGCAAACAACTTTGCAGCCTATCCAATTGTAAGCAAACGAGGGTTCCAAAGGTTCCGGATTCGCTACTTCGCTGTCGGGAGCAGGTACTGACTCACACATGAACATCCTCAAAAGTGTAGATGACTAAATCTATCCTTAGCATGTGCTCTGTTTCCTGCATGTGGCCATCCGGGTGAGTATGCAAGGCTAGGATTCATGAGCGTATAACCAGGTCCTGGATGCATAATTGAGATTACCTGGGGTAAATGCGTTGACGCCCGTGCATGCGATCGGTAGATTGGTATGGTGCTGACACGATTACCTTGGGTTATCTCAAAAATGGAAAAGGTCCCAGAGTAGAGGACCAGCTTTCACGTTTTGCGTCCCCTAACATTGCGCATTCTATAGGATAACTAATCGTGGTTTGCTTGGTTAGCTTTTCGTAAGTCCCTGCCCAGGTAGAAAGGCAGCTTTTCGTCCACTCCCGCCATCACTCACCTGTCTGCAGAAGCTGCAACAGTTTTCAGAGCAGTGTTTCACCTCGGAATCGTTTTTGAGACCTATGTGCGGGGAAAAATCTCCATGAGTACTGTTGTCAATACTTTCTTCCATACTATTATACATACTCTTACTGTTAGTTGTGTTGCCCGTGGAATTCACTCAATGGCGGCAGATAAGTTACAGTTATAGTCTTTCCAAAATATCCCTGCCTCATGTTACACCGCCCATCTGCTGAGCCGCGCCGCGCCTCCTATGCATTTTCATACATGCTGCGACGCGGCTCAGTCGACGCGCAGTGTAGCGTGAGGCAAGGATTTTTTTTTGGGAAGATTCTCTAGTTTTCTGTGGTCAATTTGCCTTTTTTATAATCGAGCACCTGCGAGTGCACCAAATAAAGAAATAAATAAATGAGGTGCCTATCGCCATGCTATTCATGACTCCTCAGAAAAGTGCAGAAACATTCGCAATTGATTGTGAGGTCAGAAGTTCGTAGGAAATTCGGGATGCCCGTATCGTCGAGCTCAAAACCCGTTTTATCCGGTTTTTTTTTTCGAGGAACCGAGTACACTGCTGGGGTTAGCGTCTCCTGAATAGTCTTTCCTATTAAAATCTCTTGAAACAGATTCACTTGTGAGACACTGCGGTTAGAGTTTCCATGCCTAGTCCAAAAATATGAGAATATCCATGGTAGAATTGCTTCACTGTATGGCTTTAGCCACCTGAAAGGAACTTTCAAAAGGCGTCTTGCAACTTTCTGGGGAATCTATTGTTAAAACGATAAATTTAAATAGGAGTCCATGGACCTGTGATATTTCCACTTGCGAATTTCCTATCCTTTTTACGAAATTTTATTTTTTAGAGTTTTTCAAACGAATTTCCTTTAACCTGTTATTTGTGTTATATTTGATGAACTTACTTTGATTTTTTATAATTAAAATTTCTAATTTTTTAAATTCCATTTTATGAATTTTCTATATTCAATGATTTCACTAATTTTTTTCAAATTTCAAAACATGAGCATACGAACAAATTTATAGTTCAGTTAATGGATAGTTCCACAGTAACTTAAAACTTAGAACACCATAAAAAACGGAAGTGGGGCTGTGTAAAAGGTGTATAGCTGTCGACCGGACATCCCATCGGTCAGTCAGCAGCACGGGGATTCGTCCACGCCCCAGCATCGCCGGGCTGGTCAGTTGCCTATCAAAGATGTATCACATAACACAACAGGCGCTTTTCAGTGGTCGGAAATGCTCTGTGAACGACTGGACAAAACATAAATCGCCTCCCGGCTCACACATGCTCCCGCCTAGCCTAATCCCTTTGTTCTCTCAGCAGCTCGTACGATGGCTTAGCCCAATTTGATTCTGCTTTTAACGTCATATTTGTGTGCTCTGTCGTTATAGGTCCTTTTCTTCGCTGGATAGCACTTTCTGGATCTGAAATCATATCAGTAAACCTTATCTGGTTACAATAGTTTATGTGGATGTCTAGTAGTAGTGGTAGTAGTAGGATGTAGTAATTAAAAGGAAACATCCTGCCTGATAAAGTCTATGACACATTGCACTTGTTGACAAGGCTAACTAAAACTGATAAGTAAAAAAAAATTTGAAAAGAGAGACCTTTTTCCCCACATCACCTGTGCCATGGTACGGTATACAAAAAACTCTCTGAGCACTCCCTGTGTTGATGAAGTTTTACCTTTCTATCCTTCTATCCTTGTATTTCCGGTCATGCTTCCCTGATTGCGTTAGATGCGAAGAGCTGCTCATAGATACATACATACATACCTCAGTGTCTGGTGTTGGAAGAATACGCAATAAAATTCTTAGTTTTGAAGATTTCTAACTTTATAAATGGGTTTTTCGACAGAGTATGGAAAATTTTAGGCATTTCTTTTGCAAAGCTCCGAGTTCTTCCTAAAAGTTTCTGCTCTTTAAACCCTTCACTTCTGAAGGGTACAGCACTGCTGAAATTTGCCATTTTTCTTTCTAAAGAGCATAATTATGTTCAGCTCTATTTCTCCAGCGTTACGGATGTGCAAATATCCCATTTGCTGAAAGACATGATTTAATTATTGTAAAATTGGCCGTATTATGTAGCAGTCTTGGCTTGAAGGGTGAATCTTGGCCCGATTATTTCGACTGTAAAAGTATTACTTGACTTGACTTTTATAAAATCTAGGGATATTCACTGGGCTTCAACGAGGTCGGCACCTTTGGGTTATGCATTTGTTTATTACCTATTTATGAGTTATTAACATAGATGAACAGTGAAAACATGGCCGGAAGATAGAAGTCTGATGTAAGCTTTTTGGAATGAAGTGAGATTTCAGACAAATATTTGAGTCTGTGCGGAAATTTATACTAGAAGCTTGCGTCAGTCGTCGTGCTTTAGATGCCTGCACTCATTTCCGAAGGTGAAGACCGGTCAATGCGGCGTGTACATCAGCGACGACAGGATAAGGGATTTTGGAAAACTCGGATAACGGATCGGACAACAGAACTGCCAGAAATGACTGGACACCGGACACCGGATCCCGATGTCTCGTAATGTCTCCTTCGCTCTTTCCTCCATGACAGAGGGCAACACCCACCAATACAACCCTGGAAACCTGAACAGGAATGTTTTCTACTGTGAGGGAGTGCAGGCTCCGGACTACCTTCTCCTCCCTTAGTCCAAAAATCTAACTAAGCCACTGATGAAGCTTGACGGGAAGCGAGCTAGAATACATGGCACAATTTTTTTCGTAGACCACAACTACCTTTTGCAGAGAACCGCAAATTGAAAGCTACCGATTCTTTCCTTGTCCACACCTTTATCCGGTTCTAAAAGCCTGTGCAACGGTCCGAATAACAAAGCCAACGAGTAAACGGTCAGCCGGATAAGTCGCTCTTTCCTGGTTAACATTCCAAGTGAAGATACCACCCAGATTCCGAGAGTTGCAGCGAGCTGCATTTGAGCAGCTTCAAGACTGTGACCAGGCCCATTCTTCCTCATGCAGATACATGTCCGTGAAATGCGCGCAACTATAATTGTACAAATTACCCATATGACCAGTGCTGGGTTAAGCAAATTAATCACAAAGCAAAAATTTCTGCCCATGGGGAAATGCTTTTGTTGCCGATACCATCATCTAATTAGTGTATCACCTTCACCGATTTGGCAGTGGTGGCGGACGATAACGCATCGTTCGCGGTCGCCATTGCATCGTCAATCATCGTCGCTAATGTCGACTTCACTCTCGGAATTTATTAATAGAGCTAGTTGCGACGATTTATAGCCGGTGACAGACATGTTCACGCCCTTTCACCCATTATGAAAGTCCACGAAAAACGAAATAGCTGCAGCCAATCGATGTCTATGTCTGTAATTTGGTTTTAGTAGCTTAGCCGATGCTCTTGCATGATGTCCTGCAGTTCTTGAAGTCAGAGGTGTGAATTGTAAACGTAAACGAACTGTAAACGCTGCTCCTCCTCAGCTGGTAAGATCAGACTCTTAGGCTGCGCTGTTCCTAATCACTAAGTCACATTTGATTTTGCGCCTTTAATGAGCGAATAAATTCACCTTTGCAATAAAAAGAGCTGAAAGCAACCTATCCACTGTTTTTCTGGATCTATGTGATCCAAGAATGTGATTAAATCGAATCAATTGTCCGCCGACAATTGTTTATAGCCGGGCAATAAACAGACACTAGCAGTTATAGTGGTTGGTGTGCAAAGCGACCGCGTGGCCCGGTCTTTTACCTCTGGCAACTGCCACCGGCGTTCATGTGCTGGTCTCTGCAGTGCTACATCAAAAGCGGTTGCTATCGCACCACTGCTTCCTGTTCATTGCTCACGGGACAACATTCGTTCTCTCTTTCGACCGTCCGAACATCCTCGTTTTTTTCTTTAGTTTTTCTATTGGTCACACGTGGATCTGAAATGTCACTGGCCCGAGGCTCCAAAGTGTTAGTTGCCACGAATATTTGCTCTTTGCGCTTAAAATCATTGAAAGCGGACGAAAGAGGTCGCAGGATAGAGAGCAAAAGGACTGTGAGCACAAAGGGAATCCCAGCTGTGACTGTTCTGAACTGATAATCTATGGCAGTTCACTATACGTACATAGCGCCTGGATGAATCATTGAGATTACAAAGAGTAAAGTTGTTGACGCCCATGTTAATGATGAGTAAATCTTTGAGATGGTAACACATTCACCCTGGCTAATATGCATACGGCTTCAAATTATCGAGTTTGACCGGGCCGAAAATTCAGTCATACTGGAAAAATTTCAGAAAAAGCGCTTCACAGACGGTGAAGAAGGAAATGTGGGAGGCGCTATAGAGATTATCTCTCTCCTCGATCATCATTCCTCACTACTTACATCATCACTCTTCAAATCTTTCTCCAAATTAAATAATTATTCCTATTTTTTGAGCATTTGACGAGTTCCCAAGTGCATAGTATGTATAGTGTTAGCGATCGCTGAACTACCTCTCTGAAAAATCTGGAGTAAGAATGCAACCCGAACAGCGTAATACATCGAGTGCAAACCCAAACGACATCTCAGTTACTTCCATCCTCCCCTCAATTGCAGCTTAATCTCTCCTCGTTTGAGAAGAAACTGTAGAAGGATGGCCGCAATTGAGGGAGGAGGGGGGTAGGGTATCACTAATCTTTGCACTCGACGTCTCAGGCATTCCAGGGCCCGTATCCAATACAGGGTGTCTGAAAAGTGTTGGCGTGTTTTTCGAAGTGATATTTATCTGAAGTTGATGCATGCCGGAATGAAATGTTGGCTAAGATTTGGGTCCCATATAAGCTAAATAACTTTAATACTATCTTCCAACAGAGCAGCATTCCTGCACCTGGAGAAAATCGACATGGATTTTTTCTGACACCCGTTTATATAGTGTTATTTGGAACATTTCTGTTTCAGTGGGACAAAAATGTCATCCCGTTTACTTTCGAGAATATAGCGTTTTTGTTCGCGCCAATATTTTTCATTCACCATGTATCTAGTCGTTGGAGGGAAATCGCAATGGCTTTAAATCCTCTCCCACTGGTTTTTATCCACTTTGCTATCCAATTAAAAAGTCTATCCATTTGTTAATTCTCTGGCACGATGGTGGTGTCATGTCAAAGGATAACACATATGTAGTGAAGATGGGGTAGGTCCTGGATCGTTATCAAATGGTAATCAACCCGGTAAAGATATCCTGCAGTGAAACGAGTGGCTACGCTTATCCAAGGTTTTTATTGAATGGCAGAATATTCAAACCACACTAAAATATTCACTGCAGCGCCTTTATCCGACTGGAGATCCTAAAATTGGTATGGTTGGGTGCTGTTCAAGTGTTGTTCGGCTGGTGTTGGGTTGCTATTCGGACGCTTGACAACATGTTTTTTCCTGTCAACAAGTTGTCGACCCAAAGCTTGTCGACAACTTGCAAAGTGGTCGGCTGTTTACTTTGCAAGTTGTAGATAAGCTTATTTCGAGCAAGATTCAAATGCCATTAAGCAACCTGTTAGGAGGGGTCTGAGAATGGTTTACATTTTAAAAAACATGCATTTTCTTCCACATGAGTGATAGCACCCATTTTTGTTCACTGTTTGCCGATGAGTGAATAGAACATGCTTGCTACTGTTAGGTAGTTTGAATGTAATTTTATTTTACTGCTACATGATAATTGAGGTATGTTCCCTCTTAACTAAATGACCAACGGAATTATGCTTCGAAATGAGGAGTTAGTGTGCTGCAATGCACCTTCTTTGCACAACTAGCCTTTGCTATTAGGTTGGTCTTAAAGTCTTGCACTGACATCTATTTTCGATCCGGAATTTCCTGGTCTTGAATTAATTTTTTCACAATAGTATGTATAGAAGTTGAATTTTCTACTGCTCCTCAATTAAAAATTGGCAGACCAGGTGTCATCCATTAAGAGTAATGTTATGATTGAAAAAAAATACCAAAATTTGGTGCAAGACTTTCTGACAAAAATTCCTACATAATTTCATGAAATGTGGTGCATAGCAACTCATGTTAACTATAAATTTCATCGAATGCCCTTCCAAAGAATGTTTTATTCTGTATATTTCCGTTCTGCTGCAAATTCGAAGCTCGGCTACCCAGTACAATTACCCTATTTTCTCAGTCTCAAATTGTATTACTAAAAATCTGTTCAAAAAGCAGCAAATTTCCCGTTTAAGAATGTGCGTTCTCTGAGGTTTTAGCCGCGGAGGTTATCAGATTACAGACGTTTGTCACCCTTCGGCTTCTCTGTTCTCGCGAATGAAAAATGTTGTCGTGGAAACCGAAGTTCTTTAGCCTTTCCTGACTTCTCCTTTCGTTTGCTTTAGTGTATTTAATAAATCGTAGTTTACTTTTTGAGAAAAAGAGGAGGAGAAAAGATTATCTGACTTTCATATCGTACTAAACCCTTATTTGGATGCTTGGATGTTGGTATAGGGCTTCGCCTAGTACTCGTCAGTGAGGAAATGGAAGTCCTGAGCATTAAAACCGGATTAAAATAAAGGAATCAAATGTTTCATGACTTTAAATGCTTGTTTTGGAACCACAAATAATTTTCTAGGACTAGGTGTGCTAGGTGGTAGGTGCGCTCAGATCCAGAAAGGTATAAAATGGTTATAATGATTTGGATTTTAGGATATAACTATGTATTTTTGTGACAAGATGTCAATTTTCTTTCTCCACTATTAGAACATGGAAACGTTGCGGAATTTTTCCACTAAGTTCCTTCCAAAGTGATCAGAACCTGCCGATGGCGGATGCCCGCCAATTCCAAGTAGGAGGGAGAGGGAGGAACGGGGACAGAGTAGGGTTTCCACCAACGAGAGTTCTAGGGCTCCCGAAAACAATGTTATGAAAGTGTTTTTGAAACTGAACAATTAATATTACATAAATGCGTTCGAAAATTATTACTAATGATGGAGAATAAGCCCGAACAGAACTTTTATTTTGTTCTCGCCTTTTTTCATGAGTTTATTTTTAACTCCACCAATCGCAATACTTGAACCTCTACCGGGATCCACGATCATGTTCATCATGAGATTTTTGTTTACTTAGAAGATAGAGGTATGGATGCATCACTGAGATTACCCAGGGTAAATGTGTAGACGGCTGTTAACGGCTGAATAACTTGAGGGGTGTTGGAGCGGTTACTCTGGGTAATCTCATACATGCTAACTAGGATCTCCATTGGAAAAAAGTTCAACATTACATCCAGCGGTTGAATTTCACAAGAATGGATGCTTTCTGGGTTGTTTCTAACAGAGGAAGGCTTGGACTTTTCCTGAACATTGTACTTTAAAGACTTCTGTAGTTTTGCTGCTTAAGCACTTTGTGCATTAATGACGATTAGTACAAATTCAGGCTTCTTAATTTGTCTAGGCTACATTCTCTTCTATTTTCTGGATTCGTCCTCATAGCCATTAGCCATGATTCGACTGCGCTGCGTCTTGTGCACACTTCTGTAGCGGGATCCACTAACGTTGCAGTGCTCGAATTCACGAACGTTCTCGGGAAGGCTCTGAGCTCCCCAATCGGCCAGAATGGACGAGTTTCTCGACCAAAATCTAGAAAAAACCATATCTTGTTATCTTGACCACAACCTGTCATCGCTGACTGAGACTACCCGCTCTAACATAGCATACCTAATTTTACCTTGAGATCTCGTCTGTTCTAGAAGAACGGATAGGTCACACCTTCCCTGGATGTGTCCATGAATACGGGTACAGGAAGGTTGTACCCTCCCTGCCATTCCAGAATGGACCAGTTTCCTGGATAAAATAGTTGTGCTTCATTCCCGTCGGCATCAACATCTTTCCACTGCTGTGGTGGATTTTCTTGGATGAAGTGCAACTCGATATTTACTTCAGAAACTTTTCCATCCTTGGGTAGCGGATACCTTGCTGCCTTCCTGGAAATGTTCATGGATCCCACCACTGGTCGGTTGCAATTGCAAGCGGCATTGCTTTTACTTCTGCTACATTTTGGAGCCTCTCAGGAGCCGCATGCATACTTGAGATTACCCAGGGTAAAGTTTTGACGCCTCCCAGATTTACCATTGTAAACACGAACGTCGAAACGTTTCCTCTGGATCATATCAACTATGCATCCAGGCCCAGAAGGTTCGATGACCTAGCTGGGTCTATTCCCAGGATTGAAAATAAGCTCATCCCAGATCAAAAATGCTTCTTTTTCTGGATATATCCATGGTCCCCACTTGGTCATCTAGGATACTATGCATTTATTGTTTTGTTGCGACAGGCACATCAATTAGTGGCTGCTCTCATTAGTCTGGGAGGTAAGTGAGAGGTACTCATGATTCCCTGAGGACTGGGAATAGGCGACTCTCTCACGGATAACAACCACTTGCTACA
>JARK01000275.1:0-16095 GCA_000688135.1 Ancylostoma ceylanicum | reverse complement strand
CCCCCCCCCCCCCCCCCGGCAAACTTTCTGCGTTCGCCACTACTTTTCTTCTATTTCTACCTATACTAATAATTTTTACGAAATTAAATTTAAAATTAATTCAAAACTAATTTTTACAAAACAGAATTAATTTTCTACCTTCTACCGCATGTATTTATAATATTTACTCAAATAGTTACATGTGAACAGCTTCGCTCTCCTGGATTTCC
This sequence comes from Ancylostoma ceylanicum, assembly GCA_000688135.1. NCBI lineage: Eukaryota > Metazoa > Nematoda > Chromadorea > Rhabditida > Ancylostomatidae > Ancylostoma > Ancylostoma ceylanicum. The sequence goes on along the minus strand of JARK01000275.1, from coordinate 15,886 downwards.
AGCAGTTCTCCATGTAAATTTAATTTGATCTTTAATTTTGACTGCAGATGGTGTTGGTGCTTTTAGTCGTATTTTTTAAATCATTTTCTAGAATTTTGCCATGTTTTCAGTCTTCTGATCCTTCTCGTTTTCTATGTGGTCTATTTCATATCATGGAAATCTGTTCAGCTCACTCTCAGCTGATTCGTCTTTTTTTCATGCTATTTTTCCTTCCTATGCTATTTTTCCTTCTCCGTGCCATTTTTTCCTTCCTTTTCCTATCCTTGGTATTTGGATTTCCACACACCTCCGCCTCCATGTGTGTACGACTCCCCACCAGAATATATAAATAAGAAATCATTACTTCAGTAGAATGTATAATTACTTACTTTAACCATTGTTACTTGGGAATTCTTTTCAGCTATTCCTAATCGTTCTCCTTTAGCCGCTGTTTTCGTATTTGTCGTGCAATGTTCAGGATCAGCTTGAGTCCGTTTTGCCATCATGTTACTAAGCGCAGAATTATCTGTTATGTTATCTATTTCCTTTTGCGATACTTTCTTCACCTGCGCTCTAGGAAGAAGGTGAAGAAAGGTCATCTGTGTAAGCTCCCACCCTTTCACGCTGTGTTTCTTCAGCGGAAGCCTGTTCTGCTGAAGTAACGTCGAATTGCGCTGGCCTATCGCACAAACTCGTCGTCTTCTCATGTTGAATCCTTGATTATGATTTTTTTTCTCGACAGAAGGAATGCGTTAAATTACTTCTTTCTTTTTTCAGAATGTCACCTAAGCGACCGTCATCGCTCTATAACTCAGCACAATCATGTTCTTTGAAGTCATACAGATCTTTGAACTCTATCAATAAGGTTAATAACTTGGAGGCGTGTCGGCTGGAGGTTCGTTTTTATTCCTAATTCGTTTTTTTTTATTAAAAAAAGATTTTGGCGACAATTTGTAAGCTTTCCTTGAATCAGAGAGTTATTCTGGATTTGTGTTTAAATCCATATAAAGTGTGCAAGGAGAGTTTTCTTGCGAATGGTGGGAGTAATGCAGTAATATTGGTAGTATCGTAGTGTAGTAATCTTATTAATAGCGTATTAGTATAGTAATATAGTGATACAAATAGCATAGTAATATTGTAGTAGTGTTGTAGTAGTGTAGTAGCATTGCTAAAAGTACATTATTACAGTAGTGTAGTAACATAGATAGTACGGTAATATAGTAGTATAGGTAGTGTAGATAATATAGTAAAGTAGTAGAATCATATAGTAATAGTAGAGTAGTAGAGCAATGTGGAATAGTATAGTAGTATAGTAATATATTATAGATAGTATAGTAGTGTAGCAGCATTGATAATAGTACATTATTACAGTAGTATGGTAATATAGATAGTGTGGTAATATGGTAGTATAGGTAGTGTGGATATGTAGTATAGCAGTGTAGAATAGTACAGTAGTATAGTAATATAGATGGTATATGTAGTACTATATGTAGTGAGGTAGACAGTATAGTAGTGTAGCAGTAGTATACAGTAGTAGTATAGTAGTATCATTGATAATAGTACATTATTACAGTAGTATGGTAATATAGATAGTGTGGTAATATGGTAGTATAGGTAGTGTAGATATGTAGTATAGCAGTGTAGAATAGTTCAGTAGTATAGTAATATAGATGGTATATGTAGTACTATATGTAGTGAGGTAGACAGTGTAGTAGTGTAGCAGTAGTATACAGTAGTAGTATAGTACTACAGTAATAGAGATAGTGTAGTAGTGCAATGGTATGGACAGTGTAGTAGTGTAGTAGTAATAGTAGTACAATATTATAGTAGAATGATAATATAGATTACATAGTAATATAGTAGTGTAGGTAGTGCAGATAGTATAGTAGTGTAGTAGAATTGTGTAGTAATATAGTAATAGTAGAGTAGTGAAGCAATGTGGAATAATATACTAATACAGTTAGTATAGTAGTATGATAATACGGACAGTATAGGTAGTTGTGTAGTAGTACTAGTAATACAATATACTATATCAGTCTAGTAGTGTAGTGGTTTTAGCAAAAGTGTAGTAGTATAGTAGTATAGAATAGCAAGATAATTTCTAAGAATGACCAGTCTTCTATGTAGAAGACATCCATATCTACGTACGCATTCGTTAATGGTCCTACTTATTACTACCTCATCCCATTGCAGAATTTGTCCCACAGAATATATACTCACTGATATTTTCAACTAAATAGTAATATAATCTTCCAAAACCCACCATATTTCCTGATCAAGACTTTTTGCCACTGCTCGCAACGGCGCCATGTGGCGGGCTGCCTGCATTTTTCATGAGCCATCTGGACACTTGTTCGGTTTGCATCTAATTGCACGTGGTGAGCCAGCCGTACAACCTGTTGATTTCTAATCCCCAAATAGAAGCCGTATTGCTGGATGCATTCAGCCAATTACCTAACACGCATCGCATGATTTTTGGACCGTGCACGCTTTGTGCACATCCGGCATGCGCACGCAATCCTCGCTACAAGTGTCATGACCTCGACGGGATTTATTTGCCCATTACCGGGCTGGGGACCTCCGAAGAATGACCATGTATCGCCTGTCATTAGCCGTCCGCTGCTAGGAATCATCATCTTGTAGGGTAACCTTGTAAGGGCTTGGCTTGGTCGTTGTGACGTTGGGATAGATGAGAATTCGTAAGATTTAACATCTGGAGAACCAGGGGACGTGGACAAATAAATTATACTGGATGGAAAACGAAAACACCGAATTTTTCTTCCACGTAAAAAAATACTGGACACGATTCCGAGGAATAAGAATAATAATCCAGAATATAGCGAGCTCCAGACGGCTGTAGACAAGCGGCGGGCCCTCGGCGCGGTGTTCTTGAGCAGAGAGGCAGAGGATCTGCATGCTGGCTCTCATTGTCTGCTTGTGCCAGCAGCGAAGAACTCGAGTGCCATATCACAGGAGACAACCAGAACCAGCATGCAGAGCCCCTCCGTCTCTGCCCAAGAACGCCGCATCGCGGTCCTGCCTCTTTACTACAGCCGTTTGAAGTTTACTGTAAGTTCTGATGCTCCTTTGATCTACTTTTAGTGAGTGTTGTTGGATGGTCTATGTACGTGCGTACTTCCATTGTTGACAATAGCATTTTGTCAATATACAGAAGCCGAAAATTTGTCGCTTCATGTGTTAGCGTAGTGATGCGCCGATCACAGAAGTGCAAATACGTGAACTGGTTGCTGGCTCTAATAGGGGGGGGGGAGAGAGAGAGAGAGAGAGAGAGAGAGAGAGAGAGAGAGAGAAATGCCTCGAAAACCGCTAAATCATCCATACATGTTCACGGGATAGGCGCTTCAATAACAAGGACAAAGCTTAGGGGAACACTAACAAAAGGGGAAATGAGCGAGGCTGCTTCTGGAAAAGTGAAAACTTGCCAGGCTATTCCATGGCGCAGGATAAAAGCAGAACTTGGTACATGGTACGGAAGGCATGAAGGCATCATAAGGGCAAAGTGGCATATATCAGAGCCTAAATGAATGGATTAACCCTGGGTAGGATACGATTTTCGGCAAATTATGTGATGAACAAACAATTTTACTTCATAAAAGCTCGATGGATGTCTCCGGTATGCATACCACATACCAGAGTTCCAAAAATGAAAGAGAAAGTTCAGTTAACTTTGCCACACAGCTTGGATGGACCATCACCAGGACCTGGATGCATCATTAAGATTATCCAAGGTAAAATGTTGACGTCCGTACTAACAATGGGTGACTATGTGTAGGGTTAACGCGTCTACCTTGGGTAATTTCGATGATGCATGCGGCGCAAGTTCTGAAACTAATCTTTCTCTCCATGTGAGCTTCGACAATCTATGCAAGAGAAGAGAGGAATTGTAGCAGAGAAAGTAGGAACGTCACACTTTACTTTAATGTAGTCCGAAGGCCCACAAAAGAAAGAAAGAGAAAGCTAAGGATAATCCCGCATTTTCTATTCCGAAGAGGAACAGTTGGGCTTAAATCTGATTCAATATAATGACAACATGACTTCTATATTATCTGCGGGACTCTTTTATCAAATACTGGGGCTTCAAAGCACGAAATTTGCTCGGCCAGTGTGTTTTTAACTGTATGCAGAAGATATTGGGATATACATATGTCCGAATTCGTTGTGTTTTCCCAAAAGTGGAGGGGCGGAGGGAAAAGTTGAAGAGTGGTCAGCAAGTATTGAAGGCGACAACTGATACTGAAGCAGTCATTTCCAGGAAGTGAAACTCGCCATCAAGTCTCAATTCGGCGCGGAATTTCGCCGGTTTTCAATAGTTTTGGGCGCAGGCAAACCAATCCCTTCGTATGAGGAGTTTATTCTTATTGTACAGGTATTTTGAATACGTTGATATTGTTTTTATCCATATTATTGAAGTAATCTTAGGAGAATTCCTTGTTCACTTGAACTTTCATCTGAATCCCTGTTTGAGGATCTACATCGCCTGACTGATGATCAGAGGTGTTTAACGCATATCACATACGTGGCCGGCGATGGAGACACTCTTCCAATTTCTAATAACGAGGTGAAGCCTAAGAAATTGACGTTGGCTTCTTTTTTCTTATTTATTTATTTATTTATTTGTTTGTTTGTTTATTTATTTGTTTGTTCAATACAATGAAGAGAATTATGCGCCAAAAGGTTCTATCGTTAATCTCGCGAAGAAGGTTCTAGACATTCATATAAATTGGCAAACAAAACCAAGTACAAACTGACTAGCCTTGCTAAATAGCACTAATTCTTCTTTTTCTTTTTTTTTGGCGGGAAAAAGATTCACACTGCAGTGAAATGGGTGTTACGCGTTATACCTCCAAGAGCGTTTTAAGCGAGCTCTATGATTGGCTAGCTCAGTGGGTTGACCAATCGCAGAGCCTCGCCCCGCCCACTCTCGAGGTACAACGTTCCACACGCCAATGAAATGCTTTTATTGTTTATTTTGTTATACTATTTGGAGTTTATAAAATTGATACTCTTGTCCGCCACGCTGTTAACGACGGAACGAGTTTATTGACCTATAGAACGTCCGACCAATCGATACACCTCAAACTTGGGTTATTAAACCCTCTTAAGGAATAATAGTGAGCAAAATAAGTCAAATAATGACATGCTGCAAAAAAAATATGATGCGAAATCATAAATTCACGATCTTGCTAGTGAAGAAAGAAACTACTAAAATGCACAAAATTTGCGAGCGTGAGATTTTTCGTATACAGAAACAGCGATCGTAGAAGTAGAATGAATTTCCTATGTAACGCATAAATTCGTACAATTCATTCATTATTTTATACTTTCTCAATATTTATTTACTTACAGTTACTATTATATTATTTTCTTGACACAGAAGCTACCTTGTACAGCAAGACAAAAGATTGTTTGTGACCGAAATAGGAATTGAGATATACGTAGCCCAATATGGAGATTTCAGAACCTCAGAAAAGCGCTGGAAACCCGTGGACGAGTGCTTCGACTCATAGTCCAGCACAAAGGCGAAACGCTGGAAGAGCAATTTGGCTACGGTGTTTCGCCTGAGGCGCTCACACGCAAGAAACGAAAGATCTCCATATCGGCACCTCAAGACTTTCGACGGGTAAGCCTTGGTCACTTCCTGCTTTCATCCAATATATCCAGACTTCAGTTGTGGATTTGATACTGTTCGGAAGCTTACTTCCGATCCAGCGGTGTAATGTAGCCGCGAGGGTTTCTTCCGACCTTAAATTGGCCGGCCCATCACTGTGTAAATCGCGGCGGGATTGTCGCAAAGCTTGTTTTTCAGCCGGCAAGCATGTTTTCAGCGATTACATTTGTGACTGAGTTGTACGGGTACTCAACGACGTTCAGTGTAATGCTACGGTGACTAGTGGTGGGTAACATGAAGTAGCTTGTCCGTTAATAAATCCCAGGCCAAAGTCCCCTCAAGAAGGGTCGGGTGTTTTAAAAAATGTACAAGAATATTGTTTACCTTTCATTTCGTACTTTTCTCCTACTACAAAACGTCGAAATGCTACAGGTCAAAACAGGTCAAAAACAGCCACCACATGGCGCCGTTGCGAGCAGTGACAAAAAGTCTTGATCAGGAAATATGGTGGGCTTTAGGATATAACATTACTACTATTCTGTGGAACCAATTCCGCAATAGGAAGGTCAAAAAAGCAAGAGCTTGAGGTAGGCAGTCAAGACGTACGCCGCAACGCGACCGCGCCGCACGCGCACGCTTCTTGAATCCAGGTAGCTTCTTCAAGTTCGACGCACGGAACGACATTGACGGCCAGCTCCTTGCAGTTTGTTGGCTCCACTGAAATTCATTCGTTCCACCCGAGCATATGTATGTAGAAACGTGCTTATTTCTTCCCAGCCCTGCTCTTACCTGTGAAGGCTGCAGCCGCGACGCGCACGTGAATGGACCAATCACAGCCGAGCAGCGTACCTCTTGTCACGCACCCTGAATGTGAAGCCCTACTGCACAACTGTAGTAGAATGTGTCCTCGTGTAATAACCAAATGCGAAAGAAGGCTGCTTCGTTCTTGAGAATGCATGCGTCATTGAGATTACCCAGGGTAAACGCAGCAACACGGCCCAGATTTATCCATTGTTAACACAAGCGTCAATACATTCACCCTGAGTAGTCTCAATGATGCATGCAGGCCTTACAGTGATAAGTCCTCGTATCAGGATCAATGAATAGTGACAGCAAGTCGTTATCAGTCTCTCCCGAAATGTAGAAAATAGGTAACTTCTACCATTAAAGAGTTTTGTATTGCTACAAATGATCATATGATAGATTTTCGGGTTTTTTTTTTGCAAAGAAACCACTGAATTGGTCGGGCAAGTAGTATTATTTCCTTGTGTCAGGATGAATCAAAGTGGTTAACTCTTTTGTGCGAAAAATTGCACAGTAAATGGCGGTCGCTGTTGCACATAAGGCAAAGGCAAGCCGCGACGCACTAGTGGTGCGGCGCGGCAGGTAATAAGGACACCGTTTTTCACGACCTTCAACGAAAAGATGCTGCTATTTTTGTTACCAGTATTATTATTCCATGCATCCATAGTAAAGACACACTAGTGGCGAGAACAATATCTAACACCCTACAGGTGATGCCGGAGAGTCATGAATCCAGTTGTCCTGCCGCCCCGCGCGTGTAGTGCGTCGTGTCCTTGCAATAAGTATTGATTTTTACTGGGTCTGGATGCTGAAAGTGTTGAAGCCAGTGTTGAATATGGGTAATTTCCATAGTACGGGTAACATGGGTAATGTGTGTGGTGTTAACACGTTGGCCCTGGGTAATTTCCATGATGCGCGTGGTCTCTGCGTGTATAACGCTCCAGAATCACCCTGAACGACTAGGTTTCATTCCGAATAGGGATCTCAAAAAAAGTGGGCCCAGATTTTAGCCCTGGTCTTCTTCAAAATAGATTTGGTGGCCTCATAAAACTATAGGTTTGGATACCTTTAGGTTTCCTCCATCCTGGATGCAGACGTACTACCTCACGAGTTGCGACGAGTTCGACTTTGCAAGTTCTACAACAACAAGCCGCTAGGATTCTTCATCAGAGATGGTAAGATGTCGAAACTTCTCGACCACTACTATTCACCATTTGGTGTCAACTATCTGTATACTTGTAAGTCAGCAGAGATAGAAAATAGTAAAAAGGCTCCACAGACCCTGACGGTCACATTGATATATGCATGTCATCCCTTGCAAAACTTTCGAAAAGAAAAAAACGCGTTTTATAGCCCCAATTTTCGCAGAGTGTTAGGGTGGAGCAGAGGGGCGGGGCCAAGGCGCCTTCCGAATAATTCACTACCGGGAGCGCATCGTCTGAGGAAATTCGGACCGTCCGTGAGAGTTGTACCCCTACTCCCAAACAGAGTAGAATCTGCGCTCTATGAGTGACTGGGTGACCGCACCACCTACGCGGCGCGGTAGAACGTCTGACTGTTGTGGTTTCCGAGTGTGATCGGGGCTGCTGCTTGGCTTGTTCTTCCACTGCTGATTCCTTTATGTCTATAGATTTAACTAGCAGCAATCCCGACCTCGCCTGAGAACCACATCGCCTGACTGGCCTACCGCGCCGCATAGGTGGTGCCACGCGGCCTAGTTTTTATATGTGCAATAACGACTTAAGTCGCCTGTATGTAATATTGAAATTGCTGCTGAAATTAGGCTAGAATGGGATTCCAGTGCTAATATGAACCTTAGGCTATTTTTTATCCGACTCACTTTGTATTGATAAAATGACAGGAAAAAATTAGGTCTTTACAGAATAAAATATTTGAGTTGAGATGCTCTTGTATGTATAGTCCTTCTTAAAAAGGTAGACGGATTGCGCGTGCGGTTTCTTAGCGTCGCGGCTGCACAATCGCCGCGGGACCTACTCTATCTTCTCACTTAGAGCATGCTCTCCGCGCATCCCTCGTTCAGGTCCCGCCGCGATGGTGCAGTCACGCAATCAGTCTATCTTTTTGAGGGGGACTGTAGTCTAAAACTTACCCTGTTCATGCATTCTCATTTAGGTTTCTCTGAACGGCTAACCCCATGGGGTTTCGTGCCGACACCTGGAATATTTATCTCCCGCCTCCTGCCCAACGGTTTGGCTGCTTCCACAAACCTCCTCAACGTCAATGACGAAATCATGGAAGTTAACGGCATTGAAGTGAGGATCCACTACCTGACATTGATTTGAGATACCTTTAATCCTAATTTAAATATCCAGGTCGCTGGCAAAACGCTGGACCAAGTCACAGACGTCATGATCGCTAACTCAGCCAACTTGATTTTGACGGTGAAGCCAGCTGCTGCCGCTCCATATCGTCCTATGCCATACTTCCTGCCATCTCCGTGCAGTATGAGCCCGTACCCGCCCGGATACTATAGCCCTTATGGACCCCGAGATCACTTCGTACCTCCAGGATACTACAGCCCTCAAATGACGCAGTCAATGTGCATTCAAAGCAACCTCTACCATTATGCTACAGAAAATCAGCCAGAGATACCACGGTGAGTGCCGCCGCCTTGCTGTAGTGCCGTAAAGAGTAATTCCATGAGCAATTTAGGATACCGATCTCCCAGCCATTTAATGCCTCCTCGTTTTCTCGAGAAAGTACGTGGAGGATCAGTGACAAACTTGCCAAGATGTCCATTCGATCTCGTGACTCTCCTGACAAAAAGAAGCGTCCATTCAGTGTACATTGTTCGACACAGAATTCAGTCTTGTTGTCACCATATGCAGCATATGGGTATTGATTTTTGTACATATGTAATAAATATTAAAGTGCCATAGTTGACAATCACGCGTGGCAGGAAAAATAAATGAAATAAGGCGGTTCAGCCCACGCCTCACAATCTTGGACTTTTTTATAGGGTGGAAGTACCTGTACGCATAAGAAATGCTGTTTCAGATTGGTCAAAGTGTTACAATCAGAAGAAAAAAACTAAAGAAATATAATAAGTGCTCAATTACGAGAAATGTTCAAATAAATTAGGTTGATAAGAAAGTATTGTGCCGTCTGACATTTTTTTGTTTTATCTTTTTATTTAGTAAACAATGGAATTTACTCAACAATGTCATCACCATTGTTAGTCACCGCAATGTCCCAAGTAATGGGCAGGTCGTTGATCCCCTTCTTCCAGAACTGGGGAGACTGGGAGTTATCGGTGATCTTCTTCTTCCAGAACTGGGGAGACTGGGAGTTGAAGAAATTGCTGACTGCCTTTACAAGGTCTTGCCAGAATTTCGTTTTTTGGGTTTCCGCTATATTCTCCGTCCCGGTGACGCTCTGGACGGAAACATTTTTTTAAATCCTGAGAAAGTCCCACACAACCCACGGCTTCTACCAACGAACCTTGGTACAGCGCTTGTGCTTTTGCGGGACCCGTGCCTAAAAAATAAAAGCATACGCCACGCGTCACACGTTGTCCTTTGCTGCGTCGCAGGAAAATTCATATGGAGAAGACTGCAGGAAAGGACAGTTCAACGACATCTTCTCAGTAGTTGACAAACTCGGAAACCATCGCAGCCCTACTTACAAAGACGAGATTTGTAGTGTAACCTAAGCTGAACAGGTTCTGCTTCGCATCAAGGGAATGTCCAAACGATTCCTCAAAGCAGCAGCATCAAAAATACTTGATTACCCAAAACATAACTATTCCAAACGAAGAGATGAGAGAATCCAAAAGGCAAAGGTTCAAAGCTTCCAACAAAATTAAGCCATGTAACTCGTACTGTCGTCCGGTGTGCTTGATCACCCCGAGTTGTAGTGAAATTTCGACGCCGGAATTCCCCGTGGATGTAGCCTTCAATGACGAGTTTAGGATGTTTTGTAGATTCAAATGCGACCTACATATTTGAGGTTTTACATGTGCAATGTTGCTCGTTCATAAGAAATTCTTGGTTAAATTACACTATCGTTTATTTGAAGTTTGCGCAGGGAACGGAAGAAGGCTGTCCCTGTACTTCCATTGTGGGAGCCATCTAACATCTGAGATATGCTGCACAGAAAAAGGAGGAACACGGTTTTTCTGTTTTAGCGTAAGTTCATGGGTAAATCTCGGCAGCCTTTTCTTACGAAATGACAAGTAAATGGAAATTTTAATAATGATAAATGGAAATATTGATGATGTTTCGTTGGGTCTTATTCCTTCGATGTTTCTATGTTCGTAAGCGTAGTGCTTGGAGAACAACCTTAAATTCACGAGAATGACGTCGCTCTTGTGCATACAGACAAAGTAAGTTGTGGAACATTCAGTGGTCACTGGTAACATCCTTTTTTCCAAATAACATGATGGTTGGTGTAAATCATTGCATATTACACGGGCTTTAAAAAATTGAAGAAGTACATTGTATGTACGTGCAATTAGTTTAGGCGTTTCCTGAAGGCTGAGATTTCTGTGAATCTCTTTACTCTTTTTCGCTGCCTAGCGTCACTCTTCAACACCTTAGAAATCAGATGCTATGAAATCACCGATCGTTCACGAGAGAAAACCAGCACTCTTCGTAAGTGTCTGACGTCTGATGAGCGCGAAATCCGTGTCGTTATCACACCAGGAGCTCCAAGACTAAAAATCAGAGCAAACTATGGCTTATCAAGCCAGAGTTCTAGAAAACGACGCCATCCTCCGCAAAATGGCTTGATCTTTTGCTTGGTGTCGTGATGCAGTTGCGTATCTTCATATCTACTTTTTCTATGCATTTTTTTTCTTAGCAGAAGGTTTCTTTTGGATAATTCCGGTGTAGCTTACGATACGTAGTTCTGACAAGATTCCAGAAATTGAAAAAGGATTTTACTATGTGTTTGATCGCTTTGAGATTTTTTTTTATTCCTGTGTACTAAAACAAATTACACAACACATTTATACAAGGCTACACAACACATTTACAGTCAAACATTTTCAAAATTCACTTATTCGAACACAATTTACTCCCCACTATTCCTCGTCTTCATCTGTTGAATACATTCAGCATCTTGCAGGATGTTGCCTCTTTTGCTGCTTCCCTTTGTGGCCGCAATGCCATTCGACTTGGCTTCAGAGTTGGCCACCCAGGTCACCTACGATGAGAATTTTGCACGTAACAAGATGTTGCCATTGGCAGCCGCTGCCTATTCTTCAAATCCTCAGCAGTGTCTGTCGACGCTGTACAAGAATGCTCAGGTTTCCGCTCTTTCCTATACTTATGAAACAGACCAATCCAGCTAATCTATCGTGAGCTTACGTTACGGTTTTTGACATTAAAAATTCAGATGAAGAGGCTTACATCCGTTATTTGCGACATCACTTTGATCGACAAGTGCAGTGGGTTCACGGCAGTTAACCATGACGATAAGGCTATCATTATATCCTTTAGGTAAGTTCGGCACTAAGCCTTCATGGACTCCGTCGAATTCTTGAGAACTCACCGTCACCTTTGGGCTATTCCAACTTTTCTTCGTCTGCATGGGTGATGCAATCATGATGTGCTCTCGTATGGGCTCCAAGCTGTGCTTGGTAACTGCTTTAGTGTCTTTACATTATTGAGTGGTTTTGGAGTAAACAAGAACCTTCTAATGTACTGCCGATATAGCTGCTTTCCGGCTCAAGCTCGTATATGAGGGTCGTGCTCAAACTCAGCCACGTCATGTTAGCGATTGCTAACTATGACGAATCTGCTAGAGCGTTTCCACCAAGGCGAATTCGTGTCCTTGCGTTCCCACCATTGCTTGGCCAAGGTGGACCCGTAGCCTGGCGTTTACCGCTCTCCTTGTCCAAGTACCTGTACCGTGACGTTTGCACCACTGACCAAGGCAAAGAGGACGAACGCCACACCACTGGTCAAGGCAAAGCGAACGAACAGCCAGCGGGCCATCGTGACGGATGCGAACGAACGCGCCACAGCCTCAAAAGCCCACTGCAAATCGTTGTGCTGTGCGAATGGGTTGGTGGGGTGTTATTCTGCTCCGTATATTGCACAGCGTGAAAACTGTAAACAGTGTCTCATCCGTTGGCTGCGAGAGTGCTAGCGGAGATATGAGTCACCCAATGTGCGCAGGTGCCAAAAGTGCGGGTCTCGCGAGGATCTAAGCGGGTCCCGCGAAGATCTGATTCCACCCGACTCCCTAAACCGCTTAACCCTCTGACGTCTGCGCATCTTTCTACAACCTTGCCTATGCGCTGCTGTAGTGCTCGAAAGGTACACATAATTTCGCAATCCTCTTGTGTTCTGACCCTCGAAGAATCTGGACCTTACCAGTCTTTATATAGGAGGAGATATCTTTATCTCTCAAAATAAACAAATCATGGTGCTGGTTTTCAGACTAAGCTGACTATAGTATTACTTTTGCTTTAGACAAATGAATCAGATTTGGGATAAGTCATGCATTTCGAAATGCAGCGATCAAAAACGGAATTTCTGGGATTACCTAATGAGACTTTTTTCATGAAATTCACATAGTCTGTTCAAACAATGCTTGATGTTCTAGGGGAACTGATCGCAACATACAACTGATCATGGAAGGAGATGAAACTTTGCTCAAGAACAATGTGGGTGTTCTGTGTGCGTCAGATTAAATTAAATGTTGCATTGATCAGGAACATTGCAGACCAAATGGGCAGCCGGTGGAGTTGTCTCCTTGTACTTCAACGATGCATTCAAGAGAGTTTGGATGAGTGGAATAAAGGACGATCTCGCAACTCTTCAGAGTCAAAATCCTGGTTATGAGCTCTGGGTAGGTTACTGTTTCCGGAATCACACTTGGAGCTTCTCATTGCTCTACCTTTCAGATCACAGGACATTCTCTTGGCGGTGCAATGGCTTCGCTGACAGCATCCTACATTTCTTTCAACAAACTATTCCCAGCCAACAAGGTGGTCCTTTCTTTGCCAGAAATTTCATGATGGCGTTATTGTACTCTGTTAAGATTTGAGAGGCTTTTAGATCAAGCTTGTCACATTCGGGCAACCGAGAACTGGCGATAAGACGTATGCTGCTGCTGTGGAAAAACAAGTGGGTTCCTTCCTCAAGAATCTGTTATCGGTTACAAATATGTATATAGGATCAAATTGTGAGATGCTTGTAGGTGCCGTACTCCTTCCGTGTAACTCATTCCCACGATATGGTACCACATCTTCCACTGGAAAACCAGGAGGGATACTACCATCACAAGACTGAGGTGATTCGATTGCCGAGAAACCATGAGTTATTTTACTATCCTAATTATACTTTAAGGCATACTACAACAAGGGTATGGCCGCTGGCGCGCACTATTACGTATGCTACGATATGGGCGAAAGCACGTTCTGCTCGGACGGAAACCTCATTGACACCTCCATCAAGGATCACTTGCACTACTTCGAGAAGGACGTTAGCGAGTACGGCGATAAGGGCTGCAAGTAAACTTAGCTGGCCGAAACGAGTAATTGTGAATAAATACGTAGTCTTTAGGGCGAAATATGAGTCTGTTAAAGAAACACGAGGTTATTGATTAGTTCTCTCAAAAGTGGTCTGACAAATACTTCCTTATCGTCGGACATCGGAGACCTAGGCTGAAATCAATGTCTCAACTGCAGCAAGAGCTGATTCTAACCCTGTAATAGTTCACCGGCACTGCAACATAATTACGATGATGTTGACCTTGAAATTACCAGCACATGGTACAACCTATACAATCAACACATCCAAATGTCTCGTTGTTAGCTTCGTACTATAAAGAACGATCAGAATATGTAAAACTAGACAGCATACCCGGCTCCGTTTAGGGGTTTTATAACCACTGGCTTTTCACACTGATGCGGATAGTTAGTGATGCTAATACATTCATTCAAAATGCTTATCACTTTGATGATCATCACGTTAAATAATCTTGGTGTTCCTCTTTCTACTTACATGAAAGCGGTGAAGCCAATTAATCAATAATTTCGTGCAAAATGGTTGTCATATCCGTGTTAAAGGCAATGTTTGAGCAAAATTTCATCCCCTGGATTTTTACTGCATCCGTCACCCAAAGCGACGCCTTGGACGGAAACAATCAAAAAACCCCTGAAAAAGTCCCACAACGAACGGTTCCCATGGACCAGTCTCGTTATAGCGTTTGAACGTTTGCGGCGGCCGTGTTTTCAAATAACGTTATACGGCACGCCCAAATGACGTCTATTGTGGTGTCGTAGGGAAAAATTATATTTCAAAGGATTTTACACTCCGTTTGATGAGGATGGTTCCAGGAAGAGTTTGTTAAGGTGTCTGTATCCATACGCATAATCCGTCCTTGTTCATTATGCACGCGAGCACCCATTGTGAACTGGAGCATGTTTTCCTGCGGCTACCGTATTCCTCAAAAGTTTGGGCCCATATTTGCGAGAGAGCTTACGTCGAGCTCTCGAACTTGAAATACATGCTACATACATTGTTTGGACTCCAGGAAACAAAGAAAAACTGTATGGGGAAGATTTCGACCGGACCTTGCCCTTGAGCGTAGTGGAGACCCAATCAGAGGCGTTCCCGTAGGCGCCCTGTGGAATTAGGAAAATCGTTAGAATAAATTGAAAATTCGATGAAATCAACAAATTGAGAATACATCATACTTGTCATACTCGTTATCATTAGGTATGCATGTTCTCGCCAATCCTTATACAAAAATAGAGGAAAATCAATAAAGTCGATGTAATCGATGAGTTCATCGACAATCCTCAACGGAAAAAGCCTATAACCTCCGTCGGCCCATGGCAGACCAGCGCGCAAAATTTGATTCAGATCGGTTACCCTCCCGCGATGTCTATTCGCGACATACGCAAATACAAACCCACAAACATACAAACGTACAAGCATACAAGTATACAGTCATACGAACTTTCACTTTTATCTATATATAAAACATAGAAACGCTTATGACAATTTTTTCAAAAATCTGGGAGCGCGCGTGGGTGCCAAATTCAAACGATGAGGAGACGCCTGTAAGAGAGCTGTGAAGAATGGGGTCTGGGTAACATGGGACACCATGCGAAGCCTGTGGGGTCTTGGATACTCCTACCGTAGGTTGTTATTGATTTTGATATCGACTTATTGATCGATTTTATCGATTTTTCTCAGTTCAACTCCAAACCAGATCGAAATGTGCTAGCTAGGGAAATCTACCACGCCGATCACAAATCTGATAACCATTTTGCGCAATACTTTCTGATTTATTGATTTTGTTGATTTCTTGCGAGTTTCGCTCGGGCCTGATTGGAGCATATGAGTAGGGTGGTGTTAACACCAACAATTAAAGAGCAGACAACAAAGTCGATTAACTAAGAGTGATGAAAGGATTGAATGAGGAAGGAGAGATGAACACACAAGCTCCTACGTTTTTACACTAACCGGTTTCGGGGCTTGAACTAGACCGGAA
>JARK01000274.1:52370-68282 GCA_000688135.1 Ancylostoma ceylanicum | reverse complement strand
CCCCCCCCCCATCGTCCGCCACTGTTGCGTGGTGATTTCAACTTTTTATTTGCTTACTTAGCGACGCCCTCCCTGGGAACTCGGCCTCAAAACATACAAACAGACCAAAGATTTTGAAAACAGTAAAGTTGTCCAATCTAATATCAAAGAGTCGAGGAATGAACGTATAGAGCTAATAGATATTTACGCTCTAGTTGTGGCTGTACCGGAGTTCTATTTTCAATCTAAGAAGGGAACAACGGTGCAGCGTGATTGAATATCGTTTCAAACTCCCCGATGAAAATATAGTTTGACCCATTGCACAAGAAAAAGAAAGAAGAATTTTTACCTGAGTAAGTGCTGAACACTCCACGTATTTCACAGCTTTTAACTCCTTGGCCAACTTCTCTCCAGTATCTGAGGAAATTGGTTTCTGTTTATTCTTGGCTAATTTTTCCAACATTGAAGGGTCATCTCGCAGATCCACCTGCAAAAAATGTATGAGAAGTAAAGGAAGATATCGACTGCAGTTAATCGAAACCATCATATCAGTTAGTGACGATTAAATGGTACACTTAATGAACACAAAAAAAAATAATGGAAGCACAGCGACACACTTCAAAGTAACGTGCAACGCCAACTAAATTACATACGAAAAATGATAGCAGAGATTACGAACCTGGGTACCAACTAGTAAGAAAGGAGTTTTCGAGCAATGATGAGCGATTTCGGGAACCCACTGAAATGGGCTATTATTTGACTATTTCGTATGTTGTGAGAAAAACACTTCATATCCTTAGAACAGCATTAGACAGATGATAGAGGTAACGTATTAAAGTACAGAGTGATGTTTAAACGGCACTTATATACAGCTCAGGTATTAAATTAAATGCGTCGAATAACGCCCCACCTCTAAGCTTACAAACTCGTAAACTAACCTTTTCGCGGACATTTTCGAACGAGGCTGGTGCAACAACTGAGAAGCAGACGAGGAAGACGTCAGTCTGCGGATACGAAAGGGGTCGAAGACGATCGTAGTCTTCTTGACCAGCTGTATCGAATAGTCCCAATGTGTACGGCTCACCACCAATCATTACAGTGACCTGTAAAATTGAGTTGATAGGAAACATATAAAAACCTTCATCTTCCCACAGAGATTGATAACTAGTGTAGTTTTAGAGTATCCCCAGACTTCGCCGATGGTCGCCACATGGATAAAGTGAATGAGGAAACCCCAGACGAAACAGGGATCACAATCAAAGGAGCGTGGCAATCGATAGGCATCCTTCTCATCATCGCCATCACTTACATCGCCACTTAACTGTGGGCACATCATCGAGAGTACCGGCGATGAGCTCCGTTTGGCAGCGTTCCAGGCGATCCACGTGGCAATCGATACGTATCATTTCCACGATCCTTATCTCTTCTATCGCCGGTTCATTTTGATTCATTTCGAACTGGCGCAGTCTGGGGATACTCTTACAGCTGGTCCACGTCCACACAACCGTAGCAAAAACACCGATGTGAAAGCAGGAAAATTTAGTGCTTTAACTACTGGATAAGAAAACCAGAAATGAGGAAGATGTAAGGATTTTGCTTGGAGATCCAAAAGCGCGCACAATTTTCAATTTATAGCCAATATACGGTCGATTTCAGAAATCGCGGTTATTTCATTTCCAGAGTGAAACTATAGGATCACTGAAATACTCAACGTCTAATTGTATGCCTTCACTAACCCAGCAGTATTTACCCCCCCCACCTTTCTTCCAAATTTGGATGGCGTCCAGAACACAAGATTTTTAGAATCGACAACTATTACTGATAAATTGCTGATACTGTTACCCAGTACGATACACCTATCCGATTTCCGCACCTTCATTTCATATCACCACCTCTATTAAGGCTAGCATTGACTCAAATATGTGAGATAGCTAAAGTCCACTATGACGCAAATTCAAAGGTAAGAGTGGAAAGATGGGGGAGGGGGAGGTGATCATGACGAAAATCAGCCAGATTCATCCTGATGCGCCATGCTTACGAAGCATAACTGAATAAAAAATCACAGCGCTAATCAAGAACCAGAGAAAATCTGGGCACTACATCTCATCCAATAGGGAATGGCCCCTCTTTTGGTGTTCACAAAAGCATTCGCTCACAAAAAGTTCATTCAGTAACCTTTCCCTCTGCGGACAGTCACCTGACAATCATAACCTAACTCCAGAAAATTCACTTGATCTGGTTCTCCTTTTTACCAACATCCCTCTTGTGTCGCTGAGACATATCAGCCATTATGTACGGTGCGACTCGCGAGCTCTGTCTTCGCTTTGTTCAGAGAAGACCAAGGGAAGGGTGAGGGAGGGGTAAGAGTCAATTTTCGCAAAGAAACTCGTTCTTGTGTACAAGCCACGGTAAATGATGGCGACTGTCGCGTCAAACAACGATCCCGCGCAAAGAAGATTTTGAGAAAAAATCCAGTTTCCACTGCATACGTATCGCATCTGTACATCAATGTACTATTATGCAAAATTAATACACCATTCATGTCCACGACGCCAAGTTTTCCACAATTTCCCAAAATTTTGCTATGGATCATAAATTAATTGTTTAAATTAATCATGATAAGACTAACTGTGTAGTGTCTGTAATAAACAAAGAAAAACCAAATCTTACCGCGTAATTATCAAATACTGTGGGGACATATTCAGACGGAAACTTGTTCGTAGTATACGATATAAGCAAACAGGTTTTTCCCACAGCTCCGTCCCCTACGACCACACATTTGATCGTCTGCATCTGAAACCGACCAATATAGACAAGGAACATTAGGAGAGCATGAAATGCGGAGGGGGGTAATGAGCACGGCTTCGAAAATAGGAAAGCTGATGGCGTGATTGATGACGGCGACGGCACATATGCGAGTTACAAGGAAAACAAATGCAAGTTTACACAACAACACTGTTTCAACAGATACGGAGTGCACGAATATGTTCTCTCTGCAGTACCAAGGATTCATAACAGTGAATGACATATCTAACTGTAGCTGCAAAATAGGGAATTGATCTAGACCAATCAATATGAAGCTGCTTTCAAAATAAAAACCGCCAGTTAAAACTATAATAGCAAAAATTCAACAGGTTGCCCTAAAAGGTTAAAGAAACATTAACAAGGTACCTGATACTTTCCATCGTAAATGGCGAACATACTTATGTTAGTAATCTTCAGAGGAAAAAATATGGGATACCATGTTCGAATCGCTAACAAATATCTTGAGGGACTATTACTTAAAAAAAGCTTATAACTTCGATAAACTGCAGGAAGACTAAAAAATGAAGGGACCTGGATGTTTACACGCAAATTCTACCGTTTATGTGCATTTCACAAGGAACTGTATAGAGCTGCCCTAGAAGAGGACGGGAAAATTTCAGATTAGAAGATAGTCCAGCTCACCTTAATTTCACATCCAGTAATAGACGACATCAAACAGAGGCAGCCTCTCCTATTCACGAAGCTACCTATTCTATCTATCACAGCTAACTGGTGTCTAAATGGGGACCTTCGCGATTAATGTTTTGTCAAATGACGGGGTTTTGAGAGACTCAGAACTCATATCCAGTGGTGATATAGCTCGTCCCTCTAGCCTAAATGCTATACAAACAGGTTGCACAGCTCGATGTCATCTTCCATGATCACAAAAACTAAAACGAAAAATAGGTGGATGAAAAGCCTATTCACTGAAACTGAACTTCTCCGTTGAAGTCCCCCTAACTTGTTAAAGCAGCGTGTTGTTCAATAACTCCTTAAGTCCATACTCCTTCCATACTCCTTAACGGTGAATAGAAAGCATTCTCTTCTGGTAAATTCGGAGAAAGTTCAGGCGAAACAGTAATTTAGTTTCGGGGGATACATCATGAAGTTTTGAACAGCTTTCTGGGAACTGTGCTCCACTCGAACACATTCCACTTTGCGAAATGATGCGTTTATGTATCCATGAAGCTCATTTCCATTTAATGAGAAGTGACGCCAGTGCTGGTTTTAGCCGAATTAATATGCACTGCTAGTCCGCAAAGTACATAAAACAGCATTATTTCCATCAGTTTATCACAATCTTCCCATTAACTTGATCACTTCTGCTGCTGCTACGCTACAATCTGTCTTCTTATATAGCTTGCAAATCAAAAATGGAGGTTGCGATGATAACGACGAATTTTCGTGCTAAGTAGAACAACGAAAATCTCAAAACTTCACCAGTGTATTAGAATGCAGTACAATAAAGCCAAACATAATTAACAATTCGCCGGTTTTGGCAGTGCCCTCACTAAGTTTGAGACCACGAAGTTAAATTAAAAAAAAAACCCACCGTATGCCGAGCCCTAACGCCCTTACAAAGGATAGAATTCAGCTCTGGACGAATATTATCAGTCGTACTCGAGAAAATGAGTATGTAGGTATGAGAAGAAACTCCTGCGAGCTTCAATAAATGCTGTGAGATTGCCCTACCTTGGCGGATACTTACTTATGTATTTAGTTACCCAAATTTAAGTGATTTGCTCCTCAAAAGCTCTGAAGCATAGAAGGTCCATATATCTACGATTTTAAAAATTCAGTTTTCAATAATGTCCAAGTTAATAATAGAAGCAGTTTCTTTTTCATAATGTATTGAAGCGAGTGGATAAACAGGGGAATACGTGCTAAAGGCCCTATTTCTGCGATGATGACTGAAAACAGCTTACAATTAGTGAAATCGTCGATCCCATAGCAGGCTCCACAATATCTAGCAAAAGTGGAATATCCTCAGGATATTACCAAATCGTGCTGACACATGGCAGCCAGCAAGCGCTGGGAGCCTCTTTCCCCTCCTCCCCCTAGCTTACTCCAAAGCCATTTTAAAAAATATGACATGAGAACGTTATACTCACTAAAAGAACTCACTGGAAAGCAAAACTAAAATTGAGCTATCAAACCATTCTGAGTGCAGCCAGGTGCAGAAACGTCGCTGAAGTTGTTTGAACTTACAATGGCCGAGTATTCGTGAATGCTTTCCACATTTCCTTCCACCATCTCCGACTTCTGCGCACTTGCCCATGCCCTTTTTCTCCTTCGTAATTTTCCAATTACATTCCAAGCGAAATAGATGTATGAGAAGAGAAAAGGGAAAGGAAAAGAATTGAACACAATAACCACTGTTCTCAATAAAACACAATCAATGTTTCTATAATAAACATGAGATGTCCCGACAAGAAAAGAAATGCGCTGAATTCCGGTCAAGTGGCATGAACATGCCAAACATAGGTCAAGTATAAAAAAGCAGCGAAAGATTTCGTAATCGCAGGAGCTCTGGATTTCTGGATAACTTTCTCGCTGTCTCGTTAATCGCCTGAAGAGGGCTTCAACGTCTGAGGTTACAAGAGATATTATCAGGAAGGAATGTTTAAAACAATCCTGCATCAAGCACTGGAATTATGAACTCGGCAAATTAACACGGGGGAACGAGGAGCGTTACTTTCGTAACACTTTGGAGACAGCGATGCGGCGAACAAGCCCAGCCTCATCAAGGAAACAAACAGCTCTTGGAGAGTACAGTAAGAAGATGTAACAAGAGCAAGAAAATGCAAAAAAAAAAAAGAAACGACGACGAGCAGACCACGCACAGCCGGCGCAGTAGTCAGAGACCGCAACGCAACCGCGCTGCGGGATGACTCGTCGCCGGCGAGGGCATCCGCGGGACCTCCGCCGTCCGACGCATGGCGGTCGTTGTCCGTCGCAAGAGGTGGTGTGGGTGGCGGTGGGAGAGCTTCTGGTGTGAGAATGTTCCCACACGAGCTGACTGATCTGTGGAAGACCGCTGCTGCTGCGCCCGTCCGTTGTTTGCGGGGGTAGCGCTCCTCTCCACTTGTTTGAAGCCGTAATGACTTCCTTGCTGCCAAGAATGCTGGCAGGAGTGGCGCGTTTTTCGAATTAAGCTTCAACAGTGTACCCTATCGATGCGAGTTTTGTGGAGAAGTTCAGAATGCGCCTAGCCAGCGATTTATTTATAGTCCGTTTCACTAGGTATGACAATTGCAGAGAAATCAGGTGATGAACACGTTAAAACATGTGGAACTCGGTGAAGCAACGCGGCAGAGTTTGGATGCCTGCAATTTAGGTATCCAATTTGCAAGTTTATGCTTATAGTAACGTAGAATTGAGTTGTATGGATTTCCACCACGCATATCCTCCTCCATACTCTTATCTCTAACACGCAGATCATTGGTTGGCATGTTAGAGATAGTTAAAGATAATGTTCGACCATGACACGCAGACCAGGAATAGCGACATCGAGTGGTGACGTTGTAGTGATAGGTACGGGTTATTCTAGGGGACCACAGTTACTCAACTGTTGCCGCTTCTCTAACCCGACCCAAACATGTGACTCACTGGTTATTATCACCATAGATAACGAGTCGATGAAGGCCCTACATGAAGAAGTGGTGAAAGCATGCGTAATTTGCCGAGGTAACTAGACACAACTTGGGTGCTTACCGTTTAGTGCTTGACTTGCAAGCATGTGCTCGGACAATCACCTCTCATCGTTTTTGAGAAAAAAAAAGAAGAAAAAAAAAGAACCTGACTATCACAAGTGTGAAAGCATGAATGGGTTGTGGAACACATTTCTTGCCGTGCCCTCAACGGGTACCACTGATCTCAAAAACTTGTTAAGTACTGGTTGCTTCTATTATTCATGGTTTTTGACTTTACGGCAGCGATTGGGCTGTTGTCGACAGCAAGTGACAACGATACTTACACCCCAGTACTTCCTACAAATGAACGGGTAACCTCGTAGAACTAATAACACCATAGTTCATCGAGTAAATTGCCCATTTAACACAAGAACTTTGTGTTGTCCTATGTGACACAGATGTGTTCCGTTATACTGACAATACATGGGTCCGATCCGAGGAAATACAGCTCTGAACAAGAAAAATTCAGGAAGATCGACCGTCCGGTTGGTAAGGTATGACGTGCTCCAATGCCAATACGCGGTATGATTGCGCAGCGCTCTGGGACGCGGTATTTTTACCAGTCGTTACTTCTTGCTTACCACTTCGTCTTGGATATTTCTATTCAAGGAACTTTCCCCTCTTCTCTGCATCCAACAAAACAAACTACGTTCTCCAATGTGGTTGTCCTATTCCAAGGAATCAAGAGCATTTCATCCAATACTGCGGCGCTTTTCCTTTTGACTGTTGAAGAGGTTCAAGGAACCGCCGTAAGATCGGTTTAGAACCATTAAAAAGGTGCGCTTTGGCAAACTCGAGAGATTACTGCATAATTCTGTTCAAGCTGATTGTTTCTATGCAAATTAGTCCCATATTTTCTGCCATCTTCAATACTTGCTCACGTTGAGCAAATTATTGTTACCGTTCAATTAAATTTTTAAATTATAGTTATCGAAAATCTCCGAAGATTTTTTAAATCTCAGTTTAATTAGGCACTAACCCAGGGTCAAACTTGCCCAGTCATTGGAGTACTGAAACGTGGTCGATAGAGCTCTGTTGCTGGATCAAATAAGCCGGGGGCGTGTTTTATTGACCACAGAGTTCCCTAGGGGGCGGGGTCGTTTTCGATCGATATCAAACGGTTTGAGGTGCGTGACCGTAGCGCGCACCCAACACTTGAGAATACCATGAAGCATGAAGTTCCTGTTTGACTTCAAACGTTCTAATGCATCTGAACCATTCCTACACTTAGTTCCTGAACTCTGTAATCATACATCTTCATTGATGGTGCCACTCCACCTGCGACGCACCTCAAAAGTACAGATGCGATGGAGTTAGCACCAGCAGGAGTTCTCAGTTCTGCGCTGAGACATGCGACGCAGATAGAGCTGTTAGCCTTTGACCCCGCTGGAATGATCACACATCATCTTCTCAGAGATGGGAGTATGTATATGTCCTCGGGACTATGTGACCCTTCCATATATAGAACTCAAGAATGCGCCAGCAAATGCACAACCTTCACAAAGTCGGTAGGAGAGCTCTAGTGCTCAAAAGTATCGCTGGAACCCGTGCGCGATTTCATAGCGGCGCGCGCAAAATCGTTGCGGGATACTCAGCCCTCTCTCTTGGAGCATGCTATTCCCGCATCTCTCGTTCAGGTCCCGCCACGATTCCGCAGCCATGGAATCCGGCCGCGACCGCACCGCTCGCGCTGAAATCGTCGTCTTAGTAGATCAGATTTTCTTGATAGTTTTCCTACAAATTTTATGTCAGCTATCAAGAAAAAGAGGGCGCGTATGGCGCAGTGGTAAGAGGCTCGCTGCGCAAGCACACGGTCGATGGATCGTTCGCGCCCGTGGCTATCCATCCCTCCGGGGTCGGTAAATTAGTACCAGAGGAGTCTGAGAAGATGAAGCACTGACTTGGTTTATCGGATGCCCCTCGCAAGTCAGTGTATAGGGCGCATACGCATTCAACGCCTCTACGATGCTCAGATGGAGTCGAATATGTGGTGCGGTGCATCCCACATGACGGGGTTGATTAACGCCGACCACTTTATCCTTTATCAAGAAAAAATATCTATCAAAAAATCCTATAGTTTCCTATAGTTTACTGTCCCGGCGAGGATTCCAGCGCGAGTGGTGCGGTCGCGCCGTGTGCTAAACGAGTCATGAAAACGCACTGGTGTGTATCATCGTGAGGGAAAAGGGGGTGTAACCAGGCGACTATGATTGCCGCGTTCGGGCCTCCCGCCACGCCCACATGTTTGACTCGTACGGCGCTAAGCACAAATAGATCATGTTGGGGGATTGACGCCGTTCAAGTTCAAACAGATGACGATGGGCCCGAGTGCGCCAATCAGAGTCGCCTGGCTACGCCCCTTTTTCCCGCACGATGATACATACCCAAAACGCACTGACATCGACGCTCATTGGACATATGGTCTGATCCCGAGATTCTACTGTGACCTTTCCACATAGCACATTAGTGCTCAGCAGTGGCACTCAGGGCAGGGATCGTCCTTCCTCTGAAAATGGGTCGCCAAGTTTTCAAAGTTACCTTGCAAAATGAATAAGAATCTCGTATCGGCTTTTTTTTTGTTGTTATTTTTTAAATAGCTATAATTAATTAGTAATGTAATTAATGTCTTATCATCATTATGCTTTATCCGGGCTTTCAAAGTGGCGGAGACCCCAATTTTCCCCATGTGTCCCCTATTCCGCCCACTGTCTGCATCCGCCACTAGTGCTCAGGTACGAAAGTTCCCGCTGATGATGTCCTGACCCGTCCACCTTCTTCCTATTTCTACAGAATCTGGCAATGAGGACGCATAGAATCAATAGTTTGGCGACGTTGAGATGTTGTTGGGAGTGGACAGTGAGCATTCGCAAACAAATATTTTAATGGATAGTGAGTGAACCTGTGTTTTCAATTTGCCGATGAGCTAGAATAGATGTTTCGCTCTCTGTAGAAACCTCGTCCTTGGAACAGTTGACTATTTGTAAGCACTGTTGGGCAGTTATTGCAGAGTAGGGAGGATATTGCGGCTCATTTACCCATCCGCTCCTTATCGTCACGCAACACTACCTCACTCTACAACGTTTGGAGAAGGAACTGCTGTACCGAAGATTGTTGGTTTGATATTTCTCGGACGCAGTGCCATTGTCCAGAAGTGTTAGTAGAAGACGACAGGGAAACTGAACAGTTTGGTTGTTTTCACCCTGCTGTATTGCATACGCTGCACGTATATCTTTGGGTGTACGAGGCGCATAGAATCACGGGACACCCGACAGTCCGGGCTAGGATTCATGAACGCAAATCTGGGCGAAACCAGGTTAGTAAACCAATTTTTGCGTCCTGCACCTCCTAACTTTGAATAGTCTATAGGATAGACAATTCGCCTATCCATCGTTAGCTTGCGTGGTTAGCGTTTCATTAGTCCTATCCCTGAAGTAACAGGGAGCTCTAGAATGTCCTCGGACTTTGTATAGCTGTTTGTTTCTTGTCTCGAAATGACTTGACGCTGCTCATCTGGAGCCATATCCAATATACCTTATCCAGTCGGATAAACACGCTCTAGCGGATATGTTACAGTGGTTTCGAGAATCTGCCATGCAATAAAAACATATCCGTGGATATGAAAATCCACTCGTTTCACTGCAGGTTATCTTCAATACCATAGTTGGGCTTCACTTCTGTAAATCTGTTTTCATTTTTGGAGAGAAAAATTCAAAGTTGGTGAACAAAGACTGGATTTTGACTAGTTTGTAAGCAGCTGAGTATTTATACTAGCAATTTATACTGGATGCGTGCGACCGACGCGCGTGCGACTATATGCTGAAGAATAGGGGCTAGTCGCGTCGCAGTCGCACGCGCTTGCGGCCTAGCGACGGCCGCGCTTTCTTTTCATTCGGAATTTCATGTCGCGTTGACCGGTCTTCATCGAAAATCTTCAAATGCATGCTCGCGCCTGATAGTCGCATCTGGTAAAAATTGCCGTTATAGCGCTTATATCACCCGTATGTAGCGCTTGAATGAAAATGAAAATGAAATGAATGAAAATTGAATTGAACTGAAAAGACCGCGTTGTTCTGTTTCCGTAGAAAATCCTCCACAAATGGATGCGTGCGTTCGACGCGCGACTGACGCGCGCACTAGTAAATATAAATTGTTCTTATCTTCCTACTCCAGCCGTAGCTTAGGGCAATTGGATGACCGTGTGCTGGCTATCTTTTTCTTCAGCAGTTCCGCTACGTTCAACCCAGTAATTCTCATCTTGAGGAATTTCTTAAAACCTTTCAATTATGCGATTCGTTGTTAACCATTCAAGAAGAACAAAATCACATATTTATTCCTGTGAATTCTCCTTATTATAGTAATGATTTCAATATGTGTACTCGGCCTTGAAGTTCTTGGCCATCACTCCGTGTTGATTGTTGGCTACGCATGCGTAAACGCCTTGGTCGCCCATCGTGGCTGGATCTAAATCAATAACAATTCACCAACAAACAATTCGTAGTGGATGTGCTTCATGCGATCAAGGAATTGTGCTTTAGGTGCCGTCTTTAAGTACTGAAAGTGCTCAAAGACATCGGTGCTGTTTACCATGCTTCATAGAAGTAGCCTCCACAACTCACCAATTTCTAGTTTGCTCCAGAGCATGTCGTCACCAAGGGGTTTTTCGTAGTACTGAAAACAAATCTTGTAGTACACTCACAGGAGCAGAATATCACCACACTTCAAGTAACATATTCAGAGGATATTTGCTCTACCAGTGTGACACATTCGTGCAGAAATCAACTTCCTAAAAATACATGCGAACTTGGGTAACTGAACCGAAATTGCCGGTGTCGATCGAAATTTGATGATCCTCATTTCCTACCTAACCTATGCTATAACCTCGCTCCTGAATGCGCTCTGTAGCCCAGAATTTGCACTATCAGGGTATCACCTGGTTCTTCTAATGAAACCTTTCTTGTCAGTAAATAAGTTCAGAAACTGCGCTGTGGTTAGGATTGGGTTAAGCTCATATTTTTCGTGATGGCATAGGACTTCTTTCAAGGAGACACTCGTTCTATTTGCAGAGCATGGAGAATGGTCATCGGTACCAGTGGTGGATACATCTGAGAAGGTGTTGTATCATCATTTTGCAGTAATTTCTGCTCCACCCATAAACGGGCATACATGTAGTCGTTCCTAAAAATACTTGCCTCCGGCATCCACCGCCCGTCTGCTAATCCACGCCGCGCCTCCTATGCATTATCATACGTGCTGCGACGTGGCTCAGTCGACGCGCAGTGTAGCGGGAGGCAAGTATTTTTTTTGGAAAGACTATAGTTTCACATCCTAACAATTCCCTTTTATGAAGTTGAGCTCTCTATTTCTCCAATTTTCAGAGGGATGGAGAATGGCTTACCGAAACAATGTGCAGGAAGGTAAATAAACTATTATATTAGAAGTGAATTCGAAAATCTCGGAAGAGAGAGACTCACACCTCTTCTTACTATTCCTCTTACGCTGTAAGTATCTGTGTTCAGCAGATGTTCGAGTTTTCCCTTCGTGTGAAATCTGATGCTTATTCAAGAATCAATTTGAAGGCGTAACTCGATCCCGAGTGTATGAGTTAGGTTGTGATCCATAATGATCTCGTCACTGGCCATTAAGATGGCGCTCTCGCGTTGGTGGCCCGGATATGCATCTTGGATCATCCAGATCAAGTGAATAGCGTAGCTCGTGACCGACCCACTTTTTCAAGGAAACGGGACCACGCTTCTCAAGAGGCCGGGCATTCGCCAGTTACCTGAGGGTGGGGACTTGTTCAAGAAGACATAATAGGAAATTCACACACCAAGAATGTGACAATCTTATTTAGTTGCTATCTCAAGATTTGTAATTAGAGCCCTTTGGACAGGGTTAGCCCTATCACGGTTCAAAATAGGCAGCACCGATTCTTTCCTTTCATATTCTTTTCGTCGCTATTACTCTTACATTTCTTGTTCAGTGTGTAAGGGTTAATTTTCCTGGAATATCATTTTCTGGTTTTTCTTAGCATTTTCTTAGCCCATTTATAATAGGTGATAACGTTATAGGAAACATACATGGACGTTGTGCTTTGGATGAAGTTCAGCTCCTTCTTTGTACCACTTTATCGTAGGTCGTGGATCTCCTCTCGCTTTGCATATTAGGATTAATTTGTAGCCAAGTCGGAATGTTTGACTGAAGTGTGATCCAGTAACGATATGAGCACTCTAAACTGCAAAATGATTTTTTTTCGACCAATTTTGTTTTCTCCAGTAAGCTGTAATTTTCATGAAACCATTACCCGATTATCCGCAAGTTGCGTGTGGATAAGTGAGAACTCGGCTACTTGTGCGAATTGCAGATTGCTCTTCCCTTTTCCCTTTCCGCCTCTTCGACCTCCACGGCTATCCACTGTTTCCACAACAAACAGGATGAAGAGGAGAAAAATTCGCATACGGAAAATCAAGGATGTTCCTAAGAAATACGTACAGCATCTTCATCCGTCTCTTCGTTCAATAGTTGAGCAGTAAGTTTAAGTTATGAATTAAGCAACAAATAATATGTTCTTGCAGACACTTTAGATACGAGTAACAGCAAACACTGCTACTTCGTGTAGTGAAAATTTTGTTTTAAAAGATGTATGAGGAGATATGCATACATACATATTCAAGTGGGCAAATTATTACATAAAAATTGATGGGAAATTCCTGGCGTCCATTTTTCAGATGAAGGGGTGGAGGTAGGACGAAAGATATGTCGAGGTATGTATGACAGGAAAAATTCATTGCGTAGCATTCAGTTATCGAGAAGGTAATGAAATTACTCAGTAAATGTATCTTATTAAATGTATGAAGAAGACATCAAATCATTCTGAAAAATATAATACATGGAAATGGTGTGAAAGGTAGGAGATCTTGTGGAAATAATGACCGAGATAACGGGGGTAGTAACCTCGGAATGGCGGAAGGAGAGTGATTGAAACAGTAGAAATGAATAAGCAGTGATGGATTGGAAATATTTCTTATTGTCAAAAGTCGAGAATAAAGTTTGAACGATTAGAGGTATTAAAGGAACGAACCACATAATCCGTCTACACTATTTTTTATATAGGGAAATCTAGGAGATGAAGAAGAAAAACTTTGTTTTATCTGCTGACCTTAGAAACGCCAAACCCTGGAGCGATTTTTTAATTGTGACGCACAGTAATAAGTAATACGAGGAGCTATTCCTCCTATGAATGAACGATTTATCTGTCAAACTCAGGACTTTTATCGGAATTGGTGTAAACAACTCGAAGGGGAGAACGAAAGAAAACACAAAACAAAACATTCGCGCAACAGTGACAGTATATGTAAATTGTTAATAGCTTGAACCTGATAGAATAAAATTTCTAGGCATTACTTTGACGAAATTACATGCTTCATGGGGATACTGTGGTGCTAAACGTGGTCAGTGCTTGATAATCCAGCATCTTTTCCTGCTCATTTTTCCCTCTGTAAATCATTCGCTCTATGTATTTTTTCAGTGAAGGTATCAATTAGTACTACTTAGTAAAAAACATCTTATTCACGTTTTGCTTCACTATGCATTTCCGGCTCAATTAAGTATGAAAGCATGCAGTACGAAATAGGTGCGCATGACGGTGGTGAAGGATAGGCCCTACTGCAGCCCTAACGCAGCTCAGCGGCACGCGTTTCGAGCCCTAGAACAAATAGTCCTTATGGCCTACAAAGCGGTTACTTTGTGATTTCTAGCGATAACCATGAACAACTAATAGACATTCACGTCAGTTCTGATGATACACCTTCATACAAGTTCGGAAAAGGTCGGTCATTCGCTCGTGGCGATCAAGTCTTCCTAGAAGTTTCAGAGGAGGACGGAAATTAGACTTCTCGAAAGCTGACGGAAGAATTTAACGCCTCCCTATTCATCTTTCGTGAGCGGCTCAAAAAGCGCGATAAATTGTGGAATTGCTGAATGAATTCCGTATGAGCTCCGCGATAACAACATTGACGAAAGGGTTAGGAGGTTTGCCAGACTTTTCAAAGAAAAAAGCTGGATGATTGTGCACCAACAGAATAAAAACAGTTTGTATTGTTCGAACCACCCAGTTGCGCTATCCTGATACATAAAATGCAGCTAAGGTATGTAGTATAGAGTTCGAAAAAATTTCCAGGGCAACGCTGTTGAACGACCTTGTGTTTCAGTCTTTGCTCTAACGTTCACACTAGCCTAAACAACTGGGTGACACTCGGAGCAGCGCCTCGTTTTCCAAACTTCTAAGCTGTTCTGGATGTGAGCTCATGAAGAGAGAAAGGATTTTTTGAGAGGATTTGAAAACACATCAGCAAAATACACATTAAAAGCTATGTTGTGTCTGGAGCTCAATGAGTGATCGTATCGATTCAAAGCTGGAGTGTAATAGAATATGCGCTGGAGTGGTGTGGTGAAGAAAAATGAGAACTGCTCGCTGTTTAGCGGAGAGAATTCGCTCCGAACAAATAGCTGAAGTCGATATTGTCTGTATACTCTCTATTGGGAAGTTAATTTCAAGCGCTCCTAGGGTATTTTAGTGGCATTTTTTCATCCTTTTGCAATTTTATAGTTTAGATTCTTCGCGGCTTTTTTAAAGAGTTGTATTTATATGATTCACATTAGAGAAAAAAGAAAGTGGCGAGCAATAGAACTTTTCGTTAGCTGTTGAAAAGGGTCTATTTGCTCTAGCTCGTTGCTGAATCTTAACAGTCACATCTAGACTATTGATTAACATTATGGATATGTAAGTATATTTTTTCTATTACATATTACTATTAGAGCGTATTTGGTTACTGATCGTGAAAAAAGGAACTCGGAACCTCTGACCAATTTTGGTTAAGCTGATGATTTGAGTCATTTTAGCAGTTGGTGGCCTAGGGACATAGGTGGATTACCCTGAGTATCGTACTCACCCCACCTTCACTTTTAGCCAAGCCAGGGAGGACCTTCACTTTCGGAGGGAGGCTGCGGACTGTGGCGCGCGCGGTATTGAACTTTTCCCAAATGCGACATGGGTTTCTAATAGAGGAAGGTTTCCTCTATCGAACCGTATACAGCATGTCTATATTCGATCGCTCCTTCATCCCGCCATTTTTTCCAAACATCCGGAATTTTCGATTTTCGATCGATATTTTTGGCCTCAGGGGTTTTAGGGATCCACAAGAGTTGAGCCGATGTTAGCCTAGTGTAGGTAAGAAATGGCAGAGCACTACACGAAAATATTCACACTTGATAGCGGAGAGAAGAAGATGGTGAAAAAGGAGACTTTGAATTTTCACATTTTTTTCTATGTTTGAGACGAAATTTCAGGAAAACGACGGCGCGCTCCATGGATCTGTAATATGCATGGAAAACCATCAAACCACCTAACCATTACGACACTACGACCCCCCCCCCCCCC
>JARK01000274.1:38595-51095 GCA_000688135.1 Ancylostoma ceylanicum | reverse complement strand
TGCCAGCAACTCCGGCGGAGCATGCTCTGCTTGAAAGCTTACAAGGTCGCCTAGATGGTAAATGTCTTTAAGGAGACATATCTTCCAAAACGAAAGAGCAAAATTGACGGTTTATGGTTGCATGGCTAACGAGCAATGGGCTAAATACCACAATGGTATAGTCACCCTTCCTGCTCGCACTGGCGCCCAACAAGAGCTCGAAAAAGGAAATCACTCGAATTAGTTGCCCGTGCATTCTCGCTCCTACCTGCACAATGGCGTAACGCTACATCTTGGCATACCCATGGTGTAATTGCTCCGGGGCCAGGCTATCACATACTCACATATCCTGGGCCCAAGCCATGTGTGAGGGATGCAGGAGAGAATTTTTGGTGGAGTGTCTCAATCATTTCCCGACAACCTAATATGTTGCTCCAAACATTATTGATAGCGACTTACCAGAAAAATATATTTTTTATCTTTCTTTGTACCACAAAAATCCATTTTTTATTTGTTTTTTTTTTGTTTCCCTGAAAAAAATTTCATTCGGGAAGAAATTTCTGCTTCGTTTCTCAGGTAACTGTTCAACAATTAACATATTCGTTGACAACATATTCTAAAAAATTGTTCTTGAAACAAGTATCCGTCTCATCAACGAAATTACTAGGATTTTGAGGAATAGGGAGAAAAAAAGGAACGTAACAGAACAAAAATAAATGAAAGTAGTATGTGTGTACACTTAACTGCGCTGTATTTGCGGCTCCAATTAAAGTATTATAGAGATAATTGAATAGTTGTGGAGAACGGATTAGGAATGAAGTTTTTATTCACTTAGATATTTTAGTAAGTGAAATTTAAGTTTATTTTCTTTAGTTTATCCAAGTTACTGATCAGAAAGAAATCACCTTTTGAGAATCCGTTTATTAGTAACCATGTCCATCTCTAGTGAGTAGTTACATTGCTCGTCATAATTAGAAGTTTCGAGGTTCGCTTTGAAAGAATTTAAGGATAAAATCTTAGAATGTGATTTCTTTTTGACAGGTGCTGTATAATGTTAACGTCTTCCAGTCATACTCGTCGATGGAAGATACGACGTGCGGAGTGCCTTAGGATACGGAACCGTATCCTGTACTACCGACCACATGCACGAGTGTTTCCGTGGTACTGTGAGACGTGCACGCTCTCATCACGCTTCCTCTCGGTGATCCAGGACCACAGCTGCCCCAACAAGAACCTCTCCAGACATGTGCAGGACTTCACGAATGGTAAGTGTGATTTATTTTATCACATGACTTTAACTACAAATTTGCTATTGAATAGGAATTGTTCATCTAGAATATTTGAGAAGCAATTAGATGGACATTTTGAAATGACTTTGGATGAAAAAGCGAAGAAACTCCACGAGTTGCGTAATTATTAGGTCGTCAAGTATGAAATGTCTGATTTTGAATGATGCGGTTCCGAGTAATGTTTCTCCAACAAGATGAGGTACGAGCAATCCAAATATGACCCTATGCTACCGGCATAGCCATCACATTTTAGCGGTAGCACGATTGCGCCAACGGCTTAGAAACCTGGGAAGCAAGTGGCGAAAAGTTGGCGAAGAGCATTTCCAACATCATGTTGAAAGTGGAACATTTTCTCTATCAAGAAGTGGACTAATACTTGGGAGAAGTTGTGGTCAGGTAGAGCAAGGTTTGGCCAGTACATCGAATGGTAGGTGGATTTCCCTTTTCGTTCCCGTGGCCTACGCAGAGCGTCTTTGCAAAAAATGGCCAAAAAATGGCAGCAATTTCTGGGGATCAAACTGTGAAAAATTCGTTCATCGAGCCACTCTACCTTGTCGTATTGCCTTGAACACCTGAGTAATATAGGGTTGCGAACGCCAAACCTTGCTGCATGTGCAGGCATAGTTTGACTCCTATCCGCTTAAGCCACAGCTTCCGGCTCATCGTAATCCAAGTTCATCACAACGCTCACTTTGCAGGGTTATATCTCCGTTAAGAAATTCCTCGAAACATTGGTGTCTCGTTCGTTTATCAGCCACTCCCTCTCCCAACATTTCTTGGGTATTTCGAGTTGTGCTTGCTTTACAGGCTCCGCTATGGAACCCATATTTCGAAATGATACGATTTTTTGTCGTTGAGTAGTTTCACAGAAGTTCCTCTAAGACAAAAATTTTGAAATTGATCAAAAATCAAATAGGTGATTTTGAGAGAGGGAGAATGTACCTTCATAAAGGAAGGAAAGATGAGAGTGAATCTGAGGAAACCCCGAAGATACCAGCTGTCAAACTGACCACTTGAAAAATCAGACATTTCATACTTGACGACCTAATAGATAGGTGTGAAGTGTCCACTGGCAATAATTCAATCGCAGCGTTGGAAGAGTGGTCGATCCTGACTAAGCAACATCTTACGTAATAAGAGCAATTTTAGAGCAGAGGATCGCCTTGCTGGGTTTCCGGAGCAAAGCCAAAGATGCCCTTGCTGTTATGGAACGTGTCGCTAATCCGCAGGTTGTTCTACTGCAGGACCGTTGACGTCTTTGAGGAATTTTATTGTTTTAGGCTGTGGACCTGGGCCGAGTGCGTTTTCCCGAGGATGACAGTGATTCTACGGCTACTTGCACATACAATGTTGTGCCGCGTTTGAGGCAAGCGTCTACCTGGATTATTCCTTGTAAAGTGCTTTACATGTGTAAGGCTTCTTTATCCTTAGATCCAATGTTTTCAGTGATTTGTGCTTGGCTGTGCTGAGCCCTCCGGTAAAGCCAATGCCTGCACCAGCTAACGAGCAGAGGAAGGTCCCTTGTTGTTCCGAGGTACGTATATCTGTTTGAATTTGTAAAAGTACTATGTAGTTGTTATAAGCGAACTACTCTTCATAAGTTACATATTTCCTGGCTTGGCTGTAGCACTACTTGGTAGATTTTCAAAGTTGACTGCTTACTCGATCTATTGTTGCAATTTTCTGAACAACCAGTAGATTTGTTTTTTATGCCAAGCACGGATATTCAATTTATCCAGCAAGAAATTAGGGGAGAACTGTTAAACGTGCCGCTAATAAGGTTTGATTGGTAAAGTTTCATACATGTTTGAGCACTGTACAGGCAGAAACACCCAATCGCCAAGAATGAGTGTGTCATCACCATTGACACCATTTGAGGCTGTGTTTGCTTGTATGAAAAATACAGTGAACTGCAAACGGCCGTAGACAAGGGGTGGGACCGCGGCGCGGCGTTCTTCAGCAGAGACGCGGGGGCTCTGCATGCTGGCTCTGGTTGTCTGCTGCGGCATGGCACTCGAGTTCTCTACTGCTAACAGAAGCAGACAACCAGAGCCAACATGCAGAGCCTCTGTGTCGCTGCACAAGAGTGCCGCGCCGCTGTCCCGCCCCTTGTCTACGGCCGTTTGGAGTTCACTGTACGTATAATGGCCGCGAAATGGCTGTGAATGCCCCTTATTCAGTAACGTCACTTCACGAAAATTTCGTGCCTGTTCCCCAGCTAAATTCTGGGAAAAAATCATGGTTGTGCTGGTTATACTGACTTGGCATCCATCAAGGGAAAGGCTTAGCCACAGCTTTTCACGCAGCAAACTGTGCTATGATCAGCCTAACTCGTGAAACAAAAATGATCATCGAACTCGATGCTAGAGGTTAGCTGGTGTTACGCTGGAGGAAGTGGTGAGCGGTGTATTATATAGAAGGAACAACAAACTATTTGGAGATGATAGCCCAACAAGTATTCTTTATTACATCTCTATATCGCAAAGGAACGATTACCATCGATCTGCGTTTGCGTAGAGTTCAGCAGTAGCCACGTTACCTCCAGTTGTTGTTCTCCATCTTCATATTGTCGCGTGTCTCCATCTTAATCCTTCTTCTTTCGCACTCGGAGATAAAGGCGGACTGCCGATTATGTGATTATGTGGGCGTACGACCCGCGCCAGCCGAAGGCGTGTTGGGTCGGAGTCCTCTCTCCACACGGGTAGCACGTTGAAGCTGGTGGAGGGTTGGTCGACCGCTCAATGTGGCAGCGTAGCAAAGCCCAACAAGTATAATGGTAAAATTTTGTTCTCGTGAAAGGGAAAAGAGGAACTATTCGCATTCTGACTCTTGGCTTCGCACTTGATGCAATTAAATGAGTGGTTCCAGCCTTCGATATCCCGCTATCGTCCAACAAAAAGAACTGGTCAGCTATGCACAGTTTGTCACAAACTTTTCGCTTCCTTCCGAGATTACGAAGACCATCTGAGGAATGAGTCGTGTCCAAACGACATTACCCCAGACCCCGTTCCTATCCAGGTGAATGAGTGATATTTTTACGTGATTTACGCAGATTACATCTAGGTACGCTTGCAGATGTCAGACTCTGGCACCATTCCATTGAACTACGTGTACAGCCCGGGACGTAAGCAGGCGAAAAAACCACGGCTGATGGTTTGCTCGTTGTGTCATGAAGACCGATTCAGTACTGCTCAGCAGTTTCATGAACACATACTTGACTGCGCTAATAAGCTCGCCGCCCTTTAGCATCAGGGATTTCATCACGTCCGTGATGTTCTGTTGGACGATCTCTTTAATGATTACTTATTGTGATTGGCTTGTGTCGCATCCTGCTCACAAATCTGTGACATTTGTCGCCTTTTCAGTCACTTATTGTGAGCATCATCAATTCAAATGCGTGGTTACTGCTCTTTAGCAGACGATAATTCTTCAATAAAACTTTACAATCTCTTTAATCGATATCATTGCAAATGGAGGCGAATTTCTCCGATTAGCTATGGTTATTTTTGCCTTCATAACTCGTCCGCTTTAGGAGGGCGGGTAGGTCACATATTTCCCGGGAACTTTCATGAATTCTGTCACTGTTCTCCGAT
The DNA here is from genome assembly GCA_000688135.1 of Ancylostoma ceylanicum. Classification (NCBI taxonomy): domain Eukaryota; kingdom Metazoa; phylum Nematoda; class Chromadorea; order Rhabditida; family Ancylostomatidae; genus Ancylostoma; species Ancylostoma ceylanicum. The sequence continues at coordinate 46,234 of JARK01000274.1, read as the reverse complement.
TTCGAAAAGTCGGCAAAAGACAATGTAACTGGAATATATTGATTCGGTAGGTAACCACTGAGCGGCAACGAAATGGTCCAAGATTCTTCAGGATTTCAAAATGTCATAGTTTTCTGACTAGAATTGCAATAGAAATGGGAAAAACCGCCGTCATATCATGACAAACAGAATCGTAGCGACGCCGTTTGAATGTGTTTATACAGTCCGCGTCGATGGCGGTGACCCATGGCCTTGACAGGAACGCCGCGCAACCGCGTCGCACGCGCCAGAATCGTTGTCGGCAGCCGTCGGAGTGCTATTTTTAGGCGCTCTTCTTCCCAATTCGGTGATTTTTCACTTTTTCCATATTTCATAACGAGAAGGGGCATATTGGCAGCAAACGACATCGATTCTGGCGCGAGCGGGGCGGTTGCGCGGCGTGCTTGTCAAGACCGTGAATGGGTCACCGGCATCGACGCTCACTGTACAGGGTGGTCCACATGAAGTGTGACGGGAAAAACTACCCATAACTTCACAGAAATCGAACTAAATGAGAGCTATTTTCATTTATTTAGATGACAAAAAAATTCTCTACAACATATCTCAGACCACTTTCGAAATGACCTCCTTTAGCCTTGATACAAGCGTCCGATCTCTTCCAAAAATTCTTGAGAATGCGCGCTACCATTTCCGGCGAAATTCGGTCTCAAGCAGCCACGTGGGCTGTCTCCAGCGAATCTTATGACATGTGTTTGAAAGAGCAGACTTTTTGCTCCAAGATAGATTGGACAGCGAAATCCAGGGGGCTGAGATCGGGTGAGTTTGATGACCAAACATCCTTCGTCCAGAAACACGGAAGATTGCTCCCACAGCACTTCAGTGCCTTTATTTCACCGTGAGCAGGTACTCAATCTTGATGGAAGGCCCACTCGATATCTGTAGCATTCTATTCGGTCAAAGGAATCACACCATACTCCAGGATCTTTTTCATATGAAGTTCGACATAAATTTCAACTCCTTTTTGGACAAAAACCAGCTTAGCCTTGCCCAAATCCGATACTCCACCCACTCCATCACAGATTCTCAGAAAAGAGTTTTTTCAACCTTGACTGCTCTTGGAGATTCCTCCGACAAAAGTTCCAGCTGATTCTGCGCATTCCAAAGTGATTATCCCTTCGTCCGTGGAGGGAATTCGGCCGAGCTTGTCACCGCGCGCAAGGGTCATCACCTTTCTGCATTTTTCTAATCTGGAGGCCTTCATTTCGTCTCTGAGGCGTTGTATTTTGGCGATTTTGTAGGATACAACTCTAGATCAACTCTGATCAGTCCTCGCATGGTTGAACGACCTATTTTGTGATTCTTGGCCAACTGTCTGATGCTTCTTTCAGGATTTCGCCGCAGTTTGCTTTTGACGGCGTTTGGAAGGACAGGGGTCATGGCAGTTCGATCAAGTCTTCCACTCGGACAATTTTCAATCCCTCCAGTTTCTCCGAAACTGCTTATGACCTGATGTACTTGCTCCCTGTGCAGTCTGAGCGTCTTCGAGATCTCGGAAACTGATGACCCGCGTTTTTGCATGGCGACTACTGCTGTTTGATCCTCATGCGATGCTATCTTTTTCTGAAAACAGAGGACAAGACTGCTTCCTATAGGGCTACAAAACACGGCAGAAACGAATAACACAATGAAAAAGCACAAAAAAGCAATAAAAACGTCCAAAAATTGATTTTCTTTGGCCCGTCACACTTCATGTGGACCACCCTGTATACTTAATCACAAGGCAATTGCGTCGCACTGGCATCCACAACAAGCGACTATAGCTGAGCATCCGAGCGTATAACCTGATTTTCTCTCCTTTCTCTTCTATTGGTACACACTTTCCCGCCTCCTCTATCTCTCTGATGTTTTCCCAACTGTCGTCGCCGATGGGATGCACTGTGGATGTGACGCGAATTCAACTCATCGCGTAATTTCCGAGAGGGAAAAAGAAGAAACGGAAACGTAGTAGGCGCGTGCTTGCACGCCGGACCAGCCGCTTATGGACTGTTTGCATGTCCGTGGAGATGGAGTATAAACACAGCCTTAAACATTGTTGTGAAAGTCTAAAACTTCAATAATGTGGAGAAATGTGTACTGGCCTAGTTGTTCTCTGGAGTGCTCGTTCTGCGGAGTTACGACAAATCAGCAGCGTTACCAGCGTTTATGTTTATAACATTGCTCTATGACGAAAGGAATCCATGGTCACGTTTTCATGGAAGACCCTCTGCTACGATAAATCGCAGTGCGACTTTGTGCGTTTATCCTTGCTATAATCCTGTCATACTCCGATAACTGTGCAGCATGAACGCAGCACGAACAGCGCAATGGGTTAAGTTCGAAGCCTATGGACATTTTCTCGTACCTGCCGCAGTCCTAGAAAGGATGCTCCAGCAGCAGTTGAGGCAAGGACATCAGCAAGGAAGCGGAAATAGGGCTCGAACTCGATGATTGGGCAATTTACAATCGTCAGACGCACGCATCCATTTGCAGAAGATTTCCTATGAAGACCAGTCAATGCGGCATGTAATCCTCAGTGAAAAAAAAAACGTTTGGTGCGCGGCCGCCGCTAGTCCCAAAACGCGTGCGTCTGAGCTGTGTCAGTGATGCAAATGCCTCCATCCTTCATCATGCAGACGCACGCGCATCAAACGCACGCATCGAGTGTAAATAGCTCTTATTGTGTTGTTCGGACTGCTTTCCTATGGAACTGTTTTGAAAACGAGCCAAGTTAGGCCCAGAAGTGAAAGATTTGTACTATTTTTCTATACGAAAACTAGATGCAGACGATGAATGCTGGTAATGACAGATTTATAAATAATCTAGCGATTATTAATACAAATCGAACAACTATGTACAAATAAGTAAATGGAATACTTAGGAATCGAAATCACAATGATTCCAGCGGTGATCATTAAAGGCAGTGTACCACATCGATTTTGAGATTTTGACACAAGAAGGATTTGCAGATTTCGCTCATCACAGTGATATACGTCTTACCTCACAAAAATGACGAAGAACTCCTCTTTGAACCAGTTATTTTTGGAGAGTTTGAGATGTGGGCGCTAGGACAACAATTATCGCGAGTTGCGGCGTGCAGTGGCATGCGGTGATATTGATCGCTGGCGTCTGACGTGTTGGGAGCTGTCTTAGCGCGGGCACTTCAAACTCTCCAGAAGTATGAGGCTCGGAGAGGTGTTCTATGGCACTTTCGCTGTGTAACACATATACCATTGTAATCAGCACAGCCTCCAGATTCTTCTGGTATCAACATCTCAAAAATGATCCTAAGGTGGTACACTGCTTCAGGATACAGAATGAGCCATGTTCATGGGCTATGCCGGTGGATGAGATTTGCCTGTAGCTGAACGGTGTCGGCCATCACAACATCATGGTTGCCGGGTCTCTGCAATGGTGCAGAAATCGAGGGGGCAGACCAAGAACTTTTGATCCACGAAAATGCGGCACTCACTTGGAACTCCTGGTCGGAACCACCTATAGCCGACGTTAATTCTCCGCATGCGTTCCGGAAACCAACTTTATCGTCCTGCGGCGAATAAATGGAGTACACATGGAGACCCTCGTATCGCTGTCTGAAAGCCAATTGGACATCTCACTGTGCTGTGCTCGTATTCAGAGGCTACACGCCTCATTGAGATTACCCCGAGTAAACTTGCTAAGACTATACAGATTCACCCGTTGTTAACACAGGCGTCTACACGTTTACCCTAGCTGATCTCAGTGATGCATCCAGGCCCAGATGTTTGCCTACCTGCCGTTTATGTTTTGGATAAACGTTGAACGACAAGAGAGACCGTTCACCATGTTGCACGCACCAGGAAAAGGCAGGATACACAAGAACGAGCCGTGGTTCGCACCTGAGAATGGTCCGCTTCAACAGAGAAGATAGTTGAAGAGATAGTAGAGAAGCAAAGAACGCACGATAGAGTGCGGTATTTGTGTAAGAAGCCGAGATAAGCTACGCAGATCGCACAATCACATAACTACCGCCGTTTTTGGGCTCTATAGCCGTGGTTGTGAACTCACCAGCAACCGAGACGAACGTGTCCACTAGAGCCGTGAGCTTGGGTCCCAGCCTTTCCCCGGTGTCCACACATTTTCCACCGAGAATTGCCTGCAATACTCACTTGCTTTGAAACAGAAGGCTATTTGGTGAAGTTAAGATTTTGTGCACTTTTTTTTAGACTAGGGCGCGTGTGGCGCAGTAGTAAGAGGCTCGCTGCGCACGCACACGGTCGATGGTTCGATCCCGCGCCCGTGGCCAACCAAGCCATCCATCCTCTCGGGGTCGGTAAATTGGTACCAGAGGAGTCTGGGAGGATGAAGCACTGACTTGGTTCATCGGATGCCCCCCGCAGGTCACTGTACAGGGCACATACGTATTCAACGCCTCTACGATGTTCAGATGAAGTCGAATGCGTGGCGCATCCCTCGTGACGGGATTGATCAACGCCGACCACTTTATCCTTTATTATTTTTAAGACTGTACAGTCTTTCTCAAAAAGATAGACGGATTGCGCGTGCGGTTTCTTAGTGTTGCGACTGCACCATCGCGGTGGGACCTACTCAACCTCTCACTTGAGGCATGCTCTCTCCGCGCTGAGTTCCCTCCACGATGGTGTAGTCAAGCAATCCGTCTATCTTTTTGAGAAGGACTGTACTACAGTTTCCTATGTTTGGCACAATGAGACCACGAATAGGAAAGTGTCACTTGAAATTACAATTTCTTTCAGATCAAAAGAAATTAAAGGCGAGATCCAGAGTAAGTTCCAGGCAACAACAAAGATAGAGATGCCTCTTCCAATGTTACTTCCTTCTATGTACAGTCCTTCTCAAAAAGACTGCGCGTCTGCACCATCGCGGCGGGGCCTGAACGAGGAGTGCGGAATAGTACTATTCCACATCAGGGGCCCCAAAATCTTCAAAAAAATTTTTTCGCCGAAACTTCGTATAGGGTGGTTATTTGAGGTGCTGAGCACGAATATCGCATTCATTTTGCACCGTAACCCCATTTTGGTAGGGTTACGGTAGGTTAACCCAAGATACGGTACCTAATGGAATTCGCTGAAACTTTGCCCAGGGAGGTTATTTAAGGTGCTGATCACGAATATCAACACCATTTTGCATGCCACCTTCGTCTTCTCCGTGAAATTGGCATTTTCTCTGAATTTCATACCGAATACCTACCGTATCCTTACAAAAGTGGGGTTACGGTACAAAATGGATACGATATTCGTGATCAGCACCTCAAATAACCCCCCTGGGCAAAATTTGAGCGAATTCCATGAGGTACCGTATCTTGGGTTACCCTACCGTAACCCTACCAAAATGGGGTTACGGTACAAATTGAATGCGATATTCGTGTTCAGCACCTCAAATGACCACCCTATACGAAGTTTCGGCGAAAAAATTTTTTTGAAAATTTTGGGGCCCCTCATGTGGAATAGTGCCGTCAATTCAACTAACAAATAACGCCCTACACCCTCTTTTCGACAAGGACTGTAGATGTGAGAGACTGCTTCTGCGGACCACACCACACGATTGGTCCAGAACGACAATGGCGATGTCAATGAAATGTGGGGATGCGCAGACAACAAGGGCTGGGTTTCATGAGACGTTGGGCAATTATGGTTACCGTGACTGCTCATCCTATAGACTACATAGTGTTAAGAGACGCAGGACGTGAAAGTTGGTTTGTTAACCTGGCTTTGCACGATTATGCGTTCATGAATCTAAGCCCAAAATGCTAGGTCGCATTCCAGAAGCCGGATGCATAATTGGGATTACTCATGGTAAACGTGCTAACACATCGCAAATCTACCCAACTTTAACGCGGATTTCAACGGTAAATACTGGGTAATCTTAATGGTGCATCCAGGTAATGCGACCCGTGTAAGCGGGTGCTTATTTGGATATTTCATCCATATTGCGACCATAAAAGTGATTCTGATTGAACTACCCGTCCAATTTTTTACAGAAGGGTATTTCGAATATTGCATTATGCACCCTAAAAACATAAATATTATACGTCTAAGTCAACGTCCATCCCTGAGTTGGAAGGATTATCGGAACGCGGGTGAGTTGCTCTGTTAGGCAATTAGATGCAAACCCCCGATGCTCCACAGTACACCAGGTGGAAGGAACCAGTCCCGAATTCATGTGGCTGCACTGACAGCCGAGGAGTCGCTCCAGACGGCCTACATCCCAGAGTGCCATAACTGATAGGCGGAGCTTACGGTGGACGCAGTTATATTTCGCCTAGTGGGTCACACCCGGTGCATCTCAGTTCCGGGCAAACAATGACCCGTTCTGGTCCTTGAGGTGACTATTAAGCATGCCTGGCACTCGCGCGAGCCACTTTATGGCCGATAGGAACGCCCAGATCACAAAGTGAAAGTTGTTCCTGCACGGGAACGAAGCGAAAGTGTGACCTTCCATTGTCCTTCATTGCAGGTGATAATCGAAATTGCACTGAAAAAACTGCTTGTGGAAGTTTTCGTATTCTGCCTGAATGCATTATCGAGATTACCCAGGGTGAACGTGCTGATGCTTGTGCATGGGTAAATTTGTGGAATGTTAACAAGCTTAGCCTGGGTTACCTCAATGATGCATGCGGGCTCAGCTGGCGCCAAAAAATATTTTTTGCAGTCCTTAACCCTGCTGCAAACGTTTTCTTTTGTATGAGAACTTCTGATAGGATCTCAGCCCTCGTTTTATAGCGGAGCTTTCTCAGGCAGTAAACCTTACTTTCAGTCAAGCATGTTGAAATAAATGCGCGAATATTCAAAATTTACCGACCTTTCGGGCCACAGGCGATCCCATCGAGTAGCCAATCACGTCGACTCGACGTCTCGTGAATTCAGCCACAGCCTGTATCAGCCATCGCACCTGAAGAAATCCATGATATTGGAGACTTGACCACGGAAACCATCATGGCAGCCTGATGAGCTTTCCATTTACCTACGCGCTCGGCGGGTTGTTTTCTAGCAAGTTTCAGCTAAATGCACTAGCACTGCGTACTTAGAGAAAACCGGTCATGGAATGCATTTCAAAGTGCTAAGGTAATTCTTTAGACTACCAGTACTTAGCAGAAGAGACAGCAAAATTTCTAGAGACAGGAACATCAATTTCAAAGCATAGTTGGTCAAGCGGAGGTCTAATTTTTCTCAAATATGTTAGAATTTAAAAATATGTAGTACACTCGACTTGTTTCACATAGTCGCACTTCATGTCCACCATGGGAGCTGCCGTCTTGCCACCGTCGCCGTAAGTCGTTGCGTAGATTTCCGACTCCTTCCATCCTTGCTGAATTGTGCCTGATTATTGGTACAGGATAGTGGTGGGTAAAATAAAATAACATATTAGAAATAAAGACATTCAAAATCAGGCACATTTTGGGGGCTTTGCTAGATTAAATCAATGAAACCAAAAAACCGTTTAGAAAACTGGTATCAATACAAAAATGTTATGTTAATTCCCACTGCTTTGTAATATGTATTAGAATAATTAATGAGTAAGCAATTTCCAGTCAATTCGAATTGTTGTAAAAGTTCGACATCATTTTCTGTTCTTGATAAAAAGCGAGAGAGGAGGGGGGGGGGGG
>JARK01000274.1:2081-30963 GCA_000688135.1 Ancylostoma ceylanicum | reverse complement strand
CCCCCCCCAAAGAATAAACTTTTGACCTCGAACATTACGGTTTCCAATCCAAACTGGAGAAGAGAAACTGACCATCTGCGGCGAGTGCCTCATCGTCGTGGCCCACCACCAGTCCATCACCCTCGTCCAACTCATCATCGCCTTGATCATCTTCCATTTCCACTTCACCGATTTCTTCCGCATCGTCATCTCCATCCGACAGGACCTGAGAATGGATGTGTGAAATTCAAAGATGACCGATTTAGCTTTCAAAGGATAAAAATAAATGTGATTGTGCTTACCACGACATCTGCCGAGTCACCATTGTCAATTTCTTCATCTGACTCCATTCCACCGTCTTCTGTAAGTAGCATGTCAACTAGCATTACTGCTAGTGTAAAAACACAAGAACGAAACTACCAACCTTCCTCCTCATCTTCAAAATCATCCATTGACTGTTCTGAAACGTCCTCATCGGATAGCAGTTCCACCTGGAAGGATTAAATTTTCCTTTCAATCGTTCATTCATTCAGCAATAATCAAAGATGATAACGGAAGCGCTAGTCACAGATGAACCAACTTTTCTACCAACAAGAAAGCGAGGTATTATATTTTTACTAGAAGCGTCTTGTTCCTAGGAATGATCTAATACGTCTTAGCATTAGGTGAGTTACGAGAAAAACCGAAACATACGTGCTGCACATTATCATCCTGTCCCTCCTCGAGAACCTCAATATCATCATCTCCTTCAGCATCATCAGGAACATCCATGCCTTCAATATCAGCTGCAGCAGCCATATTGCTTTCAGGAATCACATCTGAAGACGTATTTTCAGGAATTATTTATTTCAAGGCTAAAAACTCAATGTCGGAGCCCAGAAATGCATTAAAAAACAGGAATTTCCCGAACCGACCCAAGTCACGCCGCTCTTCGCTACTAGTTACGATTTCACTTGGACTATCACGATGACGCTTTGATTCGCAGCTGGATGTCTCGTTTGTGGCTGCTCTCTTCCTTCTACCATCCGATGACGAGACCGGCATTCCGCTGCCACTATCGCGCGATTCGCCAGCAGAGTCTGTAATGTCAGAGTCAGCGTAAATTTCACGCAAATTGTGAGATTCCCACCGTTATGTCCAGCTCCATCATCGTCGTTTGCCTCGGCTCCTCGAACTTCAGCGCTGCCGCTGACCTGATAAATGAATGAAGATCAACGCCTGGATGCATAACTGAGGTTACCCAGGATAAACGTGTTGATGACCGTAATAATGATTAGTGAATTTGTGGGGTATCAGTCTGTTCACCTCGGGTAATTCTCACTGATTCATGCTGCCTCAGGTATTTGCGATCAAACCAAAATCTAAGGGCTAAAAAGTACCTGGCTACTCTGTTCCGCTTCGGTAACCACTGATCCACAACCACTGGCTTCCGCAGTAGTGCTGTTCGCGGACGACGTGCTGACCTTAAAGAAAAAATCAATATGTTCGTGCAAGGTAATCATGAAGTATTGAGTAACACAGGCAGCATGTCGATGTAAGAACATGGTAAGGTGTAGCAGGATAAAGCTTTAAAACAATTAAAATGAAAAACTTACATTAGTAGCAGCAACTGGTGCTGATTTGCCGAAGAGGGATTGACCAGGGCTGATCCTAGCAGCCGAGGATGTAGCCAACGAATAGGTAATCGGTGATGAGGGGACCTGATGTTTATATTCATTTTATAACATGAACTACAAACATCAGTCGAAGCAAAATACATACTTGAACTGTTGGTGCACTCTCACTAGTGACGTTGGCAATTTGTTTCGCAGGTGTCTCTTCAGTGGATGGAGCAGAAGCAGCTTGAGTGGATGGGAATGCTGGCTCCACACTTGATTTAAACAATTTCGGCACCTGCGAGGAAAGAGAGGCCGCGGGCAGTGAGACGGTAGACGAGGACTGCGATACAGCCGAATGAGATGTCTGAAAGATATGGTTCAAGAAACAACTATTAAACCATGAATAACAGATGAATAAACTAATCCAACCCCGGAAATAGTGTCAGCTGATGTGGTAACGGTGGGAGGGTTCTGATAGCGGACAGGAGAATCAAATGCCAAACGCTTCGAGGTGGATATTGCTGTGGGAGCACTATCACCGGATGCAATGCTGTAACAAGAAACCACTAAGAAGTAAAGAGTGACCTACAATGAATATACCGCTTTAGAAAAAACCAGTACAGAACTTGCTTACCTATCAGGTTGCGATCCAACAGACATCACCGACGAGGCGGACAAGGACACTGATGGACGGTTATGGTTGTTCCCTGGCCAGGCCGAACTCACTTGCCCTTCCAAAGACTGAACACAAGACCCATGCTTTCACCTCCAAACAACGTAACAACCAAGAAACTCACAGCGATTCGAGCCACCAAGTCGCTCTTCTCAGCAGTCAGCTGAGCAACACGGGCTTGAGCTTTCTCAAACGAAGGCGCCATCGCATTGAGACGGAACCGCACCTCTTCGTATTCACCAATTTTTGAAGTCAAATCATTGGCGAGCTTCTGGAACGAACAAAATAAAAGCATAAGTAAATACGATTCGCAGAAGTGAAACAGTTTGAAGTACCGCATTCTCCTCCTCAAGAGAGCTGATTCTCTCCTTCATAGCATTGAGATCTTGTGACGAGCTGAAATGTAACCTTCTTACTTCCCTGTACTAGCAGCGGAGAAAATAAGGAGAAAAACCTCGCTCCAGCGGCAGATGTTGGAGGTGGCATAGATTTCAGGCGTGCGACTTCTGCCTCCAGGTTGCTGATTTTCAACTTGTCTTCTGCATTCTAAAATAGGAAATTGGACGTACTGTTCAAGCATGGTAGTTCGGAAAAAGCGTCGAAACTCGTGAGAAATATCCAGAATTCTTAAAACTCTCACAAAATCATTATCTCTCAGAGCAGCTATACTACTATGATTGGGTGGTAAAATTACTATAGAGCAACCAGTTGAAAAGCTCTAGAAGTAGCGCCTGTTGGTTCTCTCACCACTGGAAGCTAGTAAAGAGTATGCAACCTATAGACCCCGTAAGCACATTTTAGAGTGATTGGAAATCAGTGGTGATAAATTAAATTTTCTCAAATATTCAAGTATTCCAAGGAGTTGATGTGATCTCTACTGTATGGAATTCGGATGTAATAGGATTCAGTTATCACTTTTAATACATTTTTTTTTTCAAAAATCCATACGAATGAATGAATAGACAGAAGAATTTTGAGTGCTGTTATACACATTTTATCCTGGTACTAGCTTTGACCTAATTGAAACACTCTCCCCTTGTTGCTTAACAACCATTCAAAACCATGGAAAGGTTGCTTACGGCTACCCCAATGATACCCGACGGACCAGAAATCTCGATTTCATTTCAGCGTATTGAAAAAAGCAGGAACAGAATCAATAAGTGTTAATGGACAGCATAACATCATTACATAATCCTATTTCTCCACATACCCTCCTTCGCTGTAAAGCGTACGAGGCAACTTTGATTTTGAGAGCTGAGATCTTTGAAGCTTTGCATGACTCCGGAATTTGGAAACGGGAGCTGACTAGTTAGTACCCAAAGCCCGTCTCCAATTCGCAGCTAAGTCAGCGGCTTCGGGCAGATAATAGGATCAGAATGATTTTTGGTCACTTCTTCTCATTTGTCTTTCCATCACCAAGTTTTCTGTTGCATTCTTCTTCTGTTTGAAGAAGTCTATCACCATTCCCACGAAATCAAGATGCTCGCCCATTTAAACAGCCGACCTTTGCACCAAGAAGTACTGAGCGATCTCTGCCTGAGCGAGAGCGAAAACGCTCCGCTAATGTGGGGAGATACGACGCTAACACTGAATGATATCTCTCTCAGTGACCCGCTAGAACGAGGGGAAAGCGAAAGTGCGCAGCCGTGAGGATTGACCTCGATTCACCGGCTTCGATTCGCGGAATCCACAATCCATCCGGACGCTTACATGCTCATCCGCGTCCCGATCACTCTCTGTCTAGTTTTAGTTCAGTCATGGCTCACTCACGGTCAAGTCAGCAATGCTCCTTTCTTTAATCCCCAACAAGCAAAGATACCACTGCTGAACAAAGTCCAATTTGCCGATTTCCAGGGAAGCAACAACGTAAGTTTCTAGTAGATGTGTGAAAACGTATACATTCGTGTACAAATGTATGTTTCATGATAACTTCATGAATGGAGTCGATGCAACGAAAATTATCGGCCCTTTCATGTCGCCTTTCATGGATATGTTCGATGTGATGCAAGGAAATGCTAAAGCCCGTGCATATGCTGACAAGGTGAGAATATGTTATTTACCCTTTATACTGCATTCATAATGTTACGATTACCGTGTCGCTTAATGCATGCGCTCCACATGTGCCTATAGCTTTGAATTCGTGAAAATCTTTGGGTGGTGTTCTTTACTTAGTTGCTATATTTAAAGTAGTACGCAACGACCAGTTCACCATTTCTGCACTCGAACTAGATCACTCAAAAAAAAAAGATAAAACCTGCTCCTGGCCGATTAGCAGTAATTTGAGCGGAATACTGTAGTTGACAAATGTTGTGCAGTAACCTTTGTAGGAAAGGGAATTGAATGTAGGCGGTCATTTACCGGAAGAAAATTCCGTGGCGAAATGAACGAGATCTTCAAAACAACCTGAATGTTCCTAGTATCTCAGTTTTAGACGAACCCATCGAGATAAAATCTGAATTATGGCTAGCAAGGAAAGGATAGTTGGTCGAAGAGGCCATTTGTGATGCGTTTTTGCAGTTTTTAACGCTGGTCTCGAATCTGCAGCCCACTTTTACTGAGGGGGTGTCAGTATAGTGAATTGCACCTATTTTTTCGCTCAAATGTAATATACCGTACTCTTGTATGGGCTCCAGGTCATGCCAGGTGGCCGCTTTAGTGTCCTCAAAATATTGAGTGCTTCTAGAGGGAACAAGGGCCCTGCTAGTGTGCTGCAGATACAGCCACCTTACTGTGAATTAAGCTTGTATATGAGGACAGTACTCAAGGTCAGTGACTGACTCACTCACAGTCCTCATATGCGAGCTTAGATCGGGTTAAGGCAGCTGTATCGGCAACTAACTAGCAGGAAACTTGTTTCCTTCAAAAGCATTCGATAGTTTGAAGACACTAAAGCAGCTACCAAGCACGGCCTGGGGCCCATACAAGAGTACGGTATATTACTTCTGAGCGAAAAGAAATAGGTGTAACTCACTATACAAAACCCCGCAGGAAATTTGGGCTACAGATTCGAGATCAGCGTTAAAAAATGCTTATGGTAGTACAGATAGCATCAAAAATGGTCACGGTCACCAAGTATCCTTTCCTTGTTAGAGCCTTTGCACTGCGAATGAATACTTTTTACCGACTATTTCGTTAGACCTCGTCGCAGATGTTTTTTTTTTGCACCAAACTCATTTTGAATAAATGCATCATTTACATTTTATACTGCTTAAGAAAAACTGCTGGATTTGGTCACTCTCTGAAAAAAAAAACTTCACAACTTTGTTCGTCACCATCACTTCCAAACTATAGCAAACTACAGCCCCGTCAGAACACATTTGATACTTTTTTAAAATTTTTCACCTAATCGATGTACCCTTCTCAATGTTCACAAGTAATGCTAGAGAACAAAGTTCGTAATTTTTTTCATTCAAGGTTGTCCGTGAACGCGATGAGAGTCCTCTCAGCACCTCCCGAAGCATCTTTGAAATGTTTGAACGCCTACAACGACCAACAACGACTACAACGCCACAACCTCCACTGATTGAAAGGCTCATTAGACCATACTTGGAACCTTGGCAGAAACAATTCAACGAATTCGGGAAGGATATGGGTGGTTTCATGCCAACCACCACCACTACCCCACAACCGACGACCACGCCAAAAGAAAACCTTTTCGCCAAATCTCTAAAGCTATTCTTCCCTTCTTTCCAAGAAGAAACAACAACGACAACGACGACAACAACAACGGCCGCTCCAAAACTATTTGATGCCAGTATGTTTGAGAAAATTGAGAAGCTATTCTTTCCGCGCCAAAAGCGCGAAGTACATCGACGCAAAAAGCGAGAGCCTAGCTTACAACCTCTACCCAATCCGGATCTCTTCAATCCATTTAGGGAGCTCGAGAAACCAATCCTAGAACTTTCTAATCCATTCAAGCCAAATCCGTTGATGTCTTTGTTCACGACACCTCTGCCATTATCGGAACTACCAGCGATAGAAAAGCCAAAGCTGCTTGATATGCCAATTCCAACTCCCACACTTCCAGCACCTCAGTATAAGCTGCAGGATCCGTTCTACAACCCACTCTATCCCAATCGGAAAAGTAAAATATTCGATGTGCTAGCTGGTGGTGAAGCAGTTCGGCTGCTTGGGTAATAGTGATCTGCAATAACACTTCGCCTTCGAATTGTATCCCCCTGTTCGTATTTCATTAAATAATAAAATTTAACGTTCTCAGTGAAGTGTGTTTTCTTTCTAAACGAAAAAGTAAAGAATAAAATGACGCTACCGGGAGTTATACTAATTCGCGCAGAAAATCTGTTTTCAGAAGATGAGTTCGAAATAGACCAGAAGTTCTTTTTTTGAAATTGATAATAGTGACTAGAAATGCTCCGAAATTCGCAAAATTCATCTCACAAACGAATTGGCATACTTACCTCATCGCGATATCTACGAGCCAACTTTCGCGTTGCCTCAAATTTAGTGCATGTGTCGGTATGCTTTGTCATCAATTCTTTAACGCGTGTCCTAAAACGGAATCGGTACAGTTTTGGAATTATTTCCTGATGTCTGAAGATCACCAAAGGAGCCGCGACAACAAGCTTGTTGAATATACACTAGCTTGCACTTACTCAGCTGCCATTTTGAGTTTCTCCGCCTCCACAGCTTGAGAGCTTGCTTTAGCCAGTTCAGCCTCGACACGTGAAAGTTTGGAACGACACTGATCAAGCTCAGCTCTGCAAAGTATCATGACATTCGAACAAATTTAAAAAGTGCAAGAGAGAAGCACAGGAATTCCCAAACCTAATCTCCTGATCACCCTTCAATGCTGCTTCTGCAACACGTTGACGCAGCAAATCGGCCTCCTTCTTCTTGGTGTTCAACTCCGAAGTCAAAGTCGTAATCTTGGTGTTCGCATCGGAGAAGGATGCAGTGACCTCGGCAAACTTCACCTCTACCTCCTTCTTCTGAAAACGGAGAACAGCATTAACACGCATGAACTCGATTAAATCAAGCCTGAAGCGCGGATGTGTATCATCATGAGGGGAAGAGGGTTGCAACCACACGACTCTGACTGGCGCATTCGGGCCGCCCGCCATGCCCATTCATTCAACCTCTTACGGCGTTAAGCGCAAATAGGCCATGTATTACGGGAGTATAAACTGTCGCTCGAGTTGAAACAGCTGGGCGTGACGGGTGCCCGAGTGCGCCAATCAGAGTCGTCCGGCTCCGCCGCTTTCCACTCACGATGATACACACCACTAAAGTGCTAATCTACAATACGTCTTCGATTGGTATCCACCGAGAATCACACGTCAAATTGA
Source organism: Ancylostoma ceylanicum (assembly GCA_000688135.1). Lineage (NCBI taxonomy): Eukaryota > Metazoa > Nematoda > Chromadorea > Rhabditida > Ancylostomatidae > Ancylostoma > Ancylostoma ceylanicum. The sequence goes on along the minus strand of JARK01000274.1, from coordinate 23,407 downwards.
AATTTCAAACAATTAGATTTGCGCTCAGGAGTCTAGCAGGAGACGGCGAAAAAAGTGCCGCTGAACTGCAGTGAAGTAACTTACTCCAAGAACGCGCCTTGGCTAACGGAGGAAAGAATAAAACGTCGACTACAGCAGGAATTACCTGCGTTGAGGTTGAAAAACATGAACTTAGCGGACATTATTTTGTTCAAAGAGGTTTTCAAGAGATTAGCAATCAATTAACGGTGGTATTTTAATCTTGAAAGATACAGAGGTAACAAACAGCAAAGCTAAATATGGACTTTCTTAACGAGATCAAGCCAACATTCCATGTGGTCTTCCAAATGTATGAACAATTGTCAAGCTTAAAGGTGCAAAGTGTAAGCTGTACCCACCTGCTTTGAGAGTTCTGTTGAAACCTTGTGTAGCTTCTCATTTTCACACCTATACATAGTGTTCTGGCGCTGTACCACAGCCATAGCTTCCAGACGTTCAACCTTAACAGAGTCAATGTACAGATCGTAACAAGGGAAGACGATAGGTTGATGTCAATCCCACCAGCTGAGCTTTTTCGGCGAGAGCGTTTGCGTTTGCAACAACTTCGGCTTGTAATCGACGAACTGTTGCGCTGAGTTCGTCACGGTTCGAACGAATTTCACCGATTTCAGCACGAAGTCTTCTTACTTCAACTTCAGCAGTCATTGACCGGGACACTGCCTAAAGTAGATAATTTCACGATGGATTCGGTCTTGTAGATGTTCTACGCTTACCATTTGTTTCTCTTCACGTAGGAAAGCAACGACGCTCTGCAGCGATTCAATGACTGATCCTGATGAATCTGGGTTCAGAGTCAAATCGCTAGGTTTATCAGCATCAGATGTTGCTGCACTCTCAGTAATCTGAGCTACCACCTAGAAAAAGCACATTTAACATTAGTTATTTTTGTATGGGATCGAATAGCCATAATACGAGCATTTTCATATTTCTGCAATATTTGCTCCAATTTCTCTTCGTACTGCTTGACAGCATCATTGAATCTCGATTCTGCAGCAACCACTTCATTTGATCGAGCAGCTAGGAGCTCTTCGGCATGATGGAGACTTTCTTCCGCCTAAAATCCAGTTGAATTAGGTGGCACGAAGTCAAAAATAACTGTTCTTAAACCATGATAAATATTAGGCAACCCACAGGTGAGCAAAATATGTCACAACGCCTCTATTACCGCAAATTCGTCTATTTAGATGTCAAAAATAGAAAAAAATCAAGTGGAAGAATAAGACCGATTACAACATAAATGCTTTCAAATAAAGCTGCGCTACACTATGATATCAATGGTGTTACTCGGACAACAGGATACTCATCCAAACAGATGTTTTTGTTCCTCTTTCCTTAGCAATTGAATAAACTGGGAATAAACAAAAAAGAAAAGCAAAACAACAATAAAATTAAACCATGTGTGAATAAACGAAAAGTAAATAACCTTCAAAATAAAGTGAAACTCCTCAACTCTAGCCAATGAAGCACCCGTTCAGTGATGGATCGCATTAAAAATATGTAATACCTTGTAAAGAGATGATAACCACACGAGTTGAAACTACTTACAACTCTCGATGCTTCTGAAGCACTTATGAGCTCCTTTTCTTTCGATTCTAGTTTCGCATCTCTTAGCATCAATTCTCCTTCCTTCTCCGATAATGCTGCTTTGAGCTCAGAAACTTGGTCAGACAACTGAATTACGACAGAAAATAGGTAAGAGGAAAAGTGAGCTAAAGAACCGAGGAATTTCACCCACCTGATTCCTCTCACTCAATCTCTTCTCTAACTCAGCATGAGCCGCAACTAGCGACTCGTTCAGGCGACCAACAGATTCGTCAGCGTCCTTCTTCTGGGCTTCTAGGATGTCAATTCGTAGCTGGAGTTCAGTCGAGCGCTATAATGTGAGTAACGTACATTAAAACTACACTTTGAAGGAATTTCTGCATCGCCGGCACTGACCTCCAACTGCTGCATCTTCATTTCAGCAATTTCAGACTCCAAGCGATCAATATTTGTTGAGAGCTGGGCGACTTTGCTAGTGAGCTCTTCAGATCGCCTTCAAAAAACATCGATAAAAATACCTACTTGCAAAAAAAATAGATTAGGCTCACGCTTCGGCGCTATTCGCCCTTGCCTCCAGACGCTCGCGTTCCATCGAGCCTAGCTCGGCCATTTGCTTCAGATTCGACTCTAGCACATTGCTATGAGACTCCATCCTGTAAATAAGGAATAAATAAGAAAGGTTCCCACTTCCAGACTATATAAAATGCTCAAACCACGTGTGTAAATAAGCAAATTATGTGGAAAAAGAATAACTTGCTTCAAATTTCGAGTGTTGGTAAAATTTCACCACTAAACAACCACGGTACCTCTCATTTTCGTCGCTCTTCTTCATAGCAATGCTCTCTGCTTCTGCCAGCTTGGCCTTCATCTCATCGAGCTGACACTCCAGGTATTGGGTTCGGTTTTTAAGTTGCTGGCACTCCTTCTGCAGTCGCTCAGGTGTCATTCCTACAATAAAAGTTTGACCACATGTGGTATTTTTAGTGGGAAAGAAACTAAGATGAAGGCCGAAGCACAACTGACCTATCGTACTTTCATGAGCGGTATACTGAGCCTGCATGTTACTGAGACGAGTTCGTAAATCTATCAACTGCCTTTCGCTCGATGTCAACTCCTTCTCCTTCTCACCCAGCTGTTCCCTAACAAGTGAGAGCTCTTGCTCGAAACGGGTCTAAACGAGCAATATCAGCCAACTGGTAATAAACAGAAGAGTAATCACGACTGTACTACTCACCTGCACTTGCTTTGCATCGTTTCTAGAATGTGAAAGTTGGTCAGTGAGACGAGCATTAGACGTCTTCAAACTGTCCCGTTCCAGACGAATAACCTGACATTCCAAATAAAAACAATAACTTTCAAAGAAGAAGCCATCATGGCTGAAGAACTAACCTCAAGCTGAGATTCTAAACTAGTCGTCTTCTCAGCTTCGATTCGAGACAAACGAGCAGTCAACTCATTCAAGGACATCATCTTAAAAAAGACCAATTCATTGGCACTTCGGAGAGGAAAAAAAAACAGATTAATCTACCATTTGCTGTTCACCAAAAGCAGTTCTTTTGTAAGCTTCAATCTCCGACTCTAGCCTGTTGATGGTGAGCCGCGCATGTTCTACCTCGTCTCTAGCGGCATGGAGTTCAACCCTAACAAGAAAAACATAAATTCCGAATTTCGAGAAAACGACATGAATAAACATATAGACTTTCCAAAGAATACTCGCCTCATGCTACAACGCCCTTCTGCTGAGCCGCGCCGCATCTCCTATGCATTATCATACGTGCTGTGACGTGGTTCAGTCGACGCGCAGTGTAGCGTGAGGCAAGTATTTTTTGGAAAGACTATACATATTTTGCAAATAAAAACTGTGCTAACACATACTTGTAGTTGTTAGCCTTTCGTTGCATATCAAAGAATTCATTCTGTAATTGTTCCACTTTGCCAGCCATCTGAGCGTCAGCAGATCTCAGGCGGTCGTTTTCTTCGCGGATTTGGTCAAACTCTTTTTGGGCCCGCTCAAGTTCCTGAAAATTTAATGTGTGCGCCAAGCAGTAAGAAAATCCCTAGAAAGAATATGACGCCTTACACCGACCTTTTCAAAGACGGCAGTTGTTTGTTTCTGTAGCTCGAAAGAAGCTTCAAGCCGAGCGTTTGTCATCTTCACTTCAGCGACCACTTGTTCATTTCGTGCAGCACGATCGGAGTGAACCCTGAAGGACACACGATACAAAATGAATGAACTAATAAAATATGAGCGTTTACCTTTCCGATATTTCCCTTTCCTCTTTAAGAGCTCGAATATATTCCTCCAAACGTGCGACTTTCAGTTCACTTGCTTGCGCCTAAAACGACTCCACACCATGTTACAAAAACTACTGTTAGCGAAGAAGAAAGACATCCAGGTAAAAAAGCTGCATTTCTGAATTCTTCAAAAATGCAAAAGAGAAGCACAAACAAGAAAATTAGCAGACAATGGAATATTTCACTGGCTTCCTGAATTCGGTTCTTGTTCCTTGCGTCAATAGGCTACAACTGCGAGCTACACCAACGAACCTTTGCCGCAGCTTCCTCTGCTTTGATTTTGGCGGTCCTTGCTTCAGCCACACTAACGTTATCTTCAGTCAGCTTCTTGAGTTGTTCCGTTTGAGCTTGCAGCTACAATCAAAAAGCTTCATTGCGTAATTGACGAGCTGCAAGATCACAAGTGCCAGAAAACACACCAAATCGAAGGTTGTGTGCATTTGCTCGAGTTCTCCTTTTAAGCTAGATTCAGCCTTGCGTGTGCTCTCCAGCTCACGTTTCAGACACTCAATTCTGAAACAGAGAATAGATAAAACGACGATAATCCGATATGATGGACAATGTTTTACTCGGCATTCTTCGACGTCAACACAACTTGCTCCGCAGAAGTCTTCGCAACTTCCAGTTCGGACTCCAAACGGCGGTTTATTCTGAAGCAACAACGACCACTACGGAATAGAAGTCGACAATAGTTTTTCTAAGCAAAAGAGTAGTATTTAAGGCTCTCAGGGCTCCCTAGCTATGCAGAGCGCCTCTCAATAAATGGAGTAAAAAGCTAGGGAGCAAAAGAGTGCATGTTGATGTAGGAAAGAAAGTTTACCCCTTCTATGTACTCTCAATCCTTCTAGTTGTTATTTACATTACTATCTACTGGCGATCTATGGATGCCCAAGATTAGTAGTTGAAATTTGGGCATGCTATAAAATTTTACAAAAATGAAGCACTGCGTGAATGCCTATTTCATGAAAAAAAACCAATAACATTGTCAATACCACAAATAATTATTTCAAGAAAAAAAGATTTGTTTAATGTAAAAGAAATAGTAGTTTCGACTGATTCAGGCACTATACTCTGCAGCAATTTCTGAAACAGTACTTAAGAGAAGCGTCTACATGACTATTTTTAGTTTTCTTGTTTTACAACCATATTGAACAAAGCAAACCCACTTCTGTAGTTGTGCTATGTTGTTGAACAATCGAGCGTTCTCTTCCTCGTTGTCATCCATGGCTTCATCCTCGCCTCTTCTTTCTTTTTCCATAACAAACAATAGATGCTGCACCTAAAACAGGACAATCATGGAATCAATTACGAGCATCTTCGATCACTTGTAATAATTAATATGGAAGTTATAAGTTGAAGCCCCATTCGCTACATTATTTTGGATGGTGAGATGTAACACAGTGTCGAAAGCCCACTAGAAACATGGTCAGAACATAGGGCATGAAAATCTTTGCCACTGAAATCAACTAAAATTCAAAAACAAGCAAAGTTCACGAAACTTAATGAAGCTACTGATCCCACCTGTTTCGAAACTTTGGCATAATCTCTTTGGTATTTTTCGAGTTCAGCTCTTGTAAATGCTAATTCCCTAGTAGTTGCATCTCGTGCACTTTCCAAACGACGTCGAGCCTCATCTGCCTCCTGCAAAGAGAAACGAGGACATCATAAAGTGAAAAGTCTCGACAATTCTTTAGCTACAATGCTCTCAATCTTATGAAAAGAGATACCTTGAGCTGTTCCTGCAATCTGCAGTTGTGGTCAAATGTTTTATCCAATAATTCTTTCTGATGGAAAAGCTGAGGAGCACGCTCTGAAACTTGTGAGAGTCAGCGGACATAAGTAGATGGGAGAACAGCACGTAATTTTGGACTGAAGAAACCCAAATAATAAAGGTGGAAGTAACACGAAGCAGTAATAATTATTGCCTTGTGCTCAAGTAAGGACCAGGGTCAAGCGTGGTGTCGATAAGAAGTAGACTCCTAGGCGACCCCCCTCCTTGCACGTCCAAATTTCGACCCCCCCTCCCCTAATTAGAGAAAAATTGAAAATCATAAGTTTTCCCGTCAAAATTCCGACCCCCCCCCCCCTAATTAGAGAAAAATTGAAAGACATAAGTTTTCCAGTCAAAATTAAGTACTCGGTAGAAGAATTTGAAAACGCTGTTGCAACAAAAAACTTGGTATTTCCATTTCAAACTGAAGGTGAGAAATTTTTCTACGCACTGTTTTGGTGTAACTCTCAAGTCTGGGATGTGTAGCGGCTTCAAAACTCAAATCGGTTTCTTCTTCAAACTTCCATCCAACAGAAAACAAAATATACCGAAACAGGTACAAGGGTTCGATTTCAATCGGTGCAGTCATTTTTGCAGAATGCATGTAGAACATTAAGTTGCCTCCATCTGGACGTTTCTGACGGCAAACAGGTCAAAAATAGAATTTCCAATAGCTAGAACACAAGCATCAGGCTAAGACAGGCGTAAGCATTCGATTTTTACAGGCATTTTTGCAAAATGAAATTATAAACGTGCAATAGTCTGTTTCTCCCTTGCGGATGTATCCAACACATAACAGATCATTAGAGTATGTTCCATACGCTAGAACACGAGAAAAATGCTTAACCAAGGTCAAGGGTTCGATCTCCGCCAACGTCATAACTTTTGCAATACGATATTCTGTACGTCTCCACATACATCCGCACAGATCTGCACATAAATTAATCCCTTAGGGTGTGTGCAGGTTGTAATGGTATTTCTGGGCTGTAGAAACAAGTAATGATGAAAAGACTGGCAGTTGTGGTTACCCGCAGACATAGTACTGTAAAACAGCTAATTGCAGTCTGCTAACCAAACAGTTTGGGGCTTTTCAAGAACAATCTTAAAGAGGAGGCTTTTCTCGTTCTAACCATATCTAAAACTCCCTAGAACTACACTAGTTTACATAAAAAAGCACGTCGATAAAGGCGTTTTTATCGACACTTTATCGGTACTTTATCGACGAGGAAAAAACCTCAAGAAAGAAGAGTGCAATGCAGGTTTTGCATAAGTTTGATAGAGCTTGAAAAGCTCTTTCAAATGCGATGCTGACCTCTATTTTTCGTTCTGGTTCACATGAATTACTTTCAGAATAAAAGGATCATAGTGTTTCATCACTGCGGACACACACGGTCTCATCAAAACCTGAATCGCGTAGGAATTTGGCAAAAACTGCAGGCTTTTTCTGTAACAGTAATGAAGAGGAGAATTTGCTCTTTCTTTTGCACCGTTTCGTTTTAAAGGAAGTCTCATTCTTAGTAAGAAATAAAGCGACAAACTCTTCGGAAATTCGGCAGTTTACAGTGTTTGCGCACTCTAGGTGTTGTCTTAATAAAGACCATAGCCAGGATTTTAAAGGGCTGCGGAGATGTGTAGTGACCAGAGCTTCCATCAGCGGTACTTCTCTAAAAATAGGCTTCCATCCGCTCCATATGGTTGCGACATATTGTCCAACTTAGGAGTACAGGAATGCGTTCCATTGAGTTGTGCAATTGTTGATCTGCCCCAACAAACTGTTTTTAAGGCGACCACATTCCGAGTACTCCGTGACAGCGGCGACCCCCAGGCGACCCCCTTCACCCCTCCACGGCGGCGCCACAGCGTTTGGGCTCAACCAGAAAAGGGGCGTGGTCTACGATGCCCTAAAGATATACAGGTGCTACGCTGCTTCTGCTGACAGCTACACAGTCGCGAAAAAGTGTGATTATTGCGCGATTCGACCGCTTCTACTTACAAGTAACGATGAATTAACGCTACCGAGCGTTTTGAATAGAGTTTTCACCCAAAGGGTTCGTTCGAAGAAGAAAATTCGAAAATTTAAGCCTGCAACTGGACGAAAGTGACATCATCTGACAAAATGGACACCGATTTCATGATCAGCACAACAAGTAACCCTCTATGGGAAATTTGGGTGAGATTTTAAGGATTAATTCTGCAAGTATACTTAACTCCGCATGAGCCTGCTCGGCTGTCACTTAGCGGCGGCGCAGAGCGTGCGTGTCCGTGGGGCATCGTCAGCCACGCCCCTTTTCTGGCTGAGCCCAAACGCGCGCCCTCCTCCACGGCGACCCCCATTGATACATTATCGTCACACGCTTGACCCTGGTAAGGACACTTTAATTCCAGTGTAGCGTTCAAAGCATGACCTAACGAGCAAATCTGACAAAACACACCTTCAATTTCTTCAACCATCTCGCGTAAGTTCAACTCCAGTTGCTTATTTCGCTCACGTGCCTCTGCCAGCTCACCTGTCAACCGTGCGTGCTCCCTAAAATTGCTTGATGAAATTTTATATATAGAAAATAAGATTCTAAATGATGCATACCGGACAATACTTGTCAAAGACTGTCCTCCACGGAGCAATCTAGCTGTTTCGACAGCAGCAGGAGAAAGTACAGCGAGCTCGTCCTCACTGACATTCAAGTGAACTGAAACGGTTAATGCCTCAAATGTAAAACGATTTATTTGGGAAAAGACGTTAAAAAACACACCTGCATGTTTCGACTTCAACAGATCGTTTGCTTTCGAGAGTTCCTCTTTCAATTCGGCGATTTCCTCATCTGTGAAGGATGAACATGATATCCAATAATGCGTTATAAAAGAAATGGAAGAAGTGAGCACGGCTAAGTAAGCACATCAATATCGCAAATAAAACAATTCAGGTCAACGACGACAGACCGAAAGAGATCAAACACCTCTTCCAATGAACCGTGCAACTTATCTTACGATCACCGCTCTTCGTAAGCCTGCGTGAAGTAATACAAATACCTTTTCTTTCAACTTCCAAGCTTCTTAATCTCTTCTCCTCTTCAATTTCTTCTTGGATTGATGCCAGCACTTGTTTTGTCTCCTCAAACAGACCTTCGCGAGATTTCCACTGTTCACTACAAAATTTTTATAAGCATAACGAATATGCAAAAAAGCAGCAAAAAAACCCACCTGATTTCAGCAGCGACATGTTCCGCTTTGTCCAACGATTCTTTGTACATACTTGAGAGTTCCCTTTCTTTTCGTAACTCCGCTTGAAGACCCGCTATAGCTTCTGCGTGCTCGTTTGAAAGCTGCAATTGCAACTTCTAACAATGAAAGCCGTGGAAAAGAAGCGAAAAAAAAGAAAGAGAAGACAATATTGAAGTTCCAATAGGTGGCAACAGTCAGAAAATCAGTAGCTGTGATTATTTAGCAGGGTTCCACCTTCATTTCTGTCTTCTCACGAGTGTAGAGTTTAGTACGACGCGGTCCTACGTACAGGTTGGGACATAAATGCGGTAAATACACGTGTTGTTCTTCTGAAGAAGCGTGTTCTGCCTTAAAGTCAAACTCAACTGGGAGGGTGTCTCGGAAGGATTTACCAGCACAGTGCTTCAGCGCTTAGGTTACGTCTGGTTCCAGATTTGGGGAACGATAAATTTTAGGACCTTGGTTAAACCTGAAAACTTTGTTAGCGTGATTATGGCCCACCCTGTATACGTACAGTCACTAGTATGTGCTGGGTGACGCGAGACTTCAAACACCCTGGATCTTCACAAGACCTATTTTTGCCATATGCGGGTAAGCATATCGTGTAATAGACTAACACTTGACCAATTCGGATCTTTTTCGAGGACTGCGGTCACCAACTTCTAGAGCTTGTGACATATGCCTCTCCCTTCACAGTGGTGACACTATACGGATTGCCTTTGAAAAAAAGAATGCGCATGGAATTTGCTTGTAGAATCGCGTGGCGACCGAACCGCCGGAGCCGCAAGTATGTCCAGTGCCATAGTCAAAGAAGCGAACCTGTTCGATCCTCTCAACAGCATCTTCAGCCCGCTTCTTGTGTAGCTGCACTTGTCCACTGTGGTCTTCTGCTTCTAACTGTAGACGTGCAATCTCATCTTTCAGTTGGAGTCTTTCTCTTTGCCATGACAGCTCCTTGGCGCTCTAGATGGAACTCTACGTATCTATGAAGGTTACATGCAGAATCCTTACGACAGCAACAAATGCAAACCATTTCTATTTTTATCTCTGCACATTTGTTATCCCTCTGGGCAATTTCTTGCAGGAACCACGAACGAGAACTCGCATACACTTCAGTTTCAGCACGGGCTCGTTCACGCTCTGACTGAAAATAGCAGCATTGAAAACTAGTCATTCCATAAAAAATAAGCAAAAATACCATAATTGTACGCATTTCTTGTTCTCGACTGTCCTTTTCTTGCAGAAGGGCAGCCTTTTCATGGAGAACTTTTTGCAATTCATCCTTCAAGCCAAAATTCTCCGCTGAAAAGGAATGTAAGCAATGACCAACTACACAGTGCCTGATTCTCCTGCGATAGTGGATTCACTGACGTTGAGGTAAGTTAGGGAGTACAACTAAAGGAAAAGAAAAATGTGGTAAAACATAGACTAGATCTCGAAATTCAACCGAGGCTGGTGGATTCATGAAACGTTAGCCACGCAAACCAACGATGGTTAGAATGACAATTCATCCTATAGACTACGTAACGTTGAGAGGCGCAGGATGCAAAAGTTGGTTTGTTAACCTGGTTTCACTCGGCTTTGCGTTCATGAATTCTAGCTCAAAATTTGAAATAACAAAAGTGCTTGATGTGGTTGGAATACGAAAATAATGTATAGAAATGAAACAGAAAGTTACTGAGCATGTAAAGAATGGGTGAGAATCCCTTAGCAAAGGTCAAACACTGCAAAACTGGTAGGAATCCTTATTAATATGAGGATAAGGATTTCGTACTTGCAATGAGATGTTTCTCCTTCGTCAACGTACGGATGGCGTTGTCCCTTTCATTTTTTTCGTGCTTCAATCTCTCTATGTCACAGTCTAACTCCATCTGAAAATACATGCAATAGGCAGCTGAAACGGAGCAAAACAAACAGCAGAAGATCTCGAAGGAGATATGAACCTTTGTTCTGGCCAAGTCATTTCGGGACGCCTCGAGCTGGCGATATAAACGAGATCTTTCATTTAAGTCCTCTACTGAAATCGAAGCAGCAGTAATAGCGAAACCACATGTACCGAATGAGATGGAAAGGGAAACTGACTACTGCTGGCTACTTGAGATTGTAATTCACTGTTCCTTGTTGACAGTTCTTTACACTTTTCTTTTACGTCCAATAACTCCTCTTCAATATTTTGCTTCGCATGTCCTGAAATTAGCTGCTTTGAACCCACAAAAATTAATAGTTCTGGATTACCTCCACAACGACTGTCGACCAACTCACGTAAAGAAACGATTTCACTGAGGATATTCTGCTCAGATGCATTATCGTTCTCATTATTCGCTTCCGCAGGCAAAGCTTCCCCGGTTTGAGCAACCACAACAGGTTCAGCAACTACCACAACATTAGCTGCAATACACCAGTGTGTATTTGAACTGAATAAGGAGGTAATGAAAAAGCTTGAACAATATTTACCACTAGTGCTTGTCTCAGAAGACGTCCCTTCTGCGACAGGAAGAACAGGAACTACGGTTGTCACTGATGGTTTCACGTCGCTAACCACACTATCGGCATCCATGACTTCCTCGGGGATTGGAGTCGTGTCCATCCTGAAAGTATTTGCAGCATAACGTAGTATGCATCGCGAGCGATAGCATCTCAAGCAGAAGCATGACGATGAGTAGATGCAAGCATGGACATGATATTCGTGACCAGCACCCGTACACAAGCTCTCAAAAACCCTCACTTTTTAGATTTGAACCATTTTGTGGACTATCGTTGACCCAAAAACTACTAGAATACCAAAACAAAATGGCATTGAGCCCAGATCAAAAGATGGCATCTTCGAAACCTCTTAGAGGTGTTTCGTAGGGCGCAACCCTGTCCCAACTGAGCCGTCAAGCAAACGAGACGCCAATTTACCCTTCCTAGAACGGCTACAGAACCAACGACAACCGATGTTGAAATGGAACCGCACGCAGGCACTCTTCCACTTCTGCCCCAAAATCACAAAATCAGAAATTTCTCTGAAACATTGTCTAGGGGTAAGGGGGTATTTGAATGTTGACCATGAATATCATACTCATTTTCTACCGTAGCCCCATTTCATTTTCGAAGGGTTACGGTAGGTACAGTATCCAACAGAATCTTCCGAAACTTTGCATAGAGGAGTCACTACTTGTGCTGATCAGGGGACAAAGCCCGAGCGGTGCAGAGACTGGGTTCCGAGCACTAGAATCCCCTACACAGGGTGGTCCACATGAAGTGTGATGGGCTATAGAAAATCCATTCTCTTGGAGCATGCAGTAATTCTTTGAGTCAAGGAAAAAGCTGAGGACATTGACTTGATCTTCCAACGAAATTGCGCACCAGCGCACGGAGCAGTGAAGTCACTGAAATAGAGTGAGACCAATCTTCCGGATGTTTGACCGTCAAACTCGCTCAATCTCAACCCTTCGATCTTGCCAACTGGTCCATCTTAGAGCAAAAAGTCAGCTCTTTTAAACACAAGTCACTGGATCCCACGAAAAGGCGAAAATGGTCGCCGGAATAGGTTGCGCGTATTCTCAAAAAATTCTGGAAGAGATTGGATGTTTGTATTAAAGCTGAAGGCAGTCATTCGGAATGTTTAAGGACTTATGGAGAATTTCTCTGCCTATTGAATGAAAGCAAAAGCTTCTTACTTGAGCTAACTGGTACGAAGTTGTGGATAATTTTTTGCGCCCCACTTTATGTGGACCACTCTGTACGCTCTTCTTAGTGTACGCAGAGTACTCCACATCCTTGGCTGATGCTATCTGATTCATCTATGGGTGATTTCAAAAAGTGGGAAGATCTATCCCGATGAGTGAGTGAAAAGAGCACAACAAAGAACACGGGAACAACCCAGTAAGTGTTATAGAGGACTGGCTGAAGTCACCATAGATTTAAACAAAGGCAAATTGTTAAATACACAATATCTTGCAGAAGTATTAAAAACAAGAAACTGGAAAACTTTTCTTCCAAAGAATCTTGGAAGGACGTTTGAAGATACCGGTGGCCGCGCCGCTCGCGCGTGCCCGGCGTCCAACGATTGGCCGCGGAGCAGCATTTTCACCCCATCAATATTGCTGGCACTTTTACTTATTTTGGTGCTATCCTCTATGAAAGCTTGAGCGTTTCATAGCACTGCCTCTAATGGAAGGTCCGCGGGAGTCGTTATCCGAAAGGTTGTCCGGATTGCTGGCTGCTTTGCGAAGTTCCCGTTCCAGCCAGGCAGAGTCGAGCGGGACTACTCCCTCGTGAGTTCAGGAAATTATTTTAGCGTTGTTCGCTTCGTAATCTGAAAGCTACTTGTGGTCTCATTGTGGTATTAGAAAAAACTGTTTCTAGACCTGCGAAGGAAGCTAACAATAAGGAAACTCCTCAATCACCCGCTCCGGAGCGAATCCCAGCACCAAATGTTCAACAACGGCCGTCTGACCTGCCAATTGAAACGCTACCGGATCTTCTCGATTTTCTAAGGACCGCATCAAATCCCAGTTTGTGAACAAACTTCATCCCCCTCGAGATGGTAGTCATGTATTAGTTCAAATTTTGCAGAAGTACTTCGTGAAGTGGTTACGCGTTTCTTGGAAAACCCACTGTTGTCAGAAAATGATAGGAACCTAGTGAAGAAGAAAGTGCAGGAGAAGATAGAGGAAGTAAAAAAGAGGAAGGAAGCTAAGAGGTATGTGTTTAGTTTTTTTAGCTGCTTACCTTTGTATCAGTGAAAAACAGGACAACCAATGCTGAATTGCAGCATATGGGCAATTTCCTAGTGTCACTAAGTTTTCTGGTTTTGCGTAAGTATGAATACAAGTGAATGAGTGAGGACGAGAAATTCAGCTAGAATATACCACGGACTTGCACCAGTTTGAGCAAGTTCTGGAGTCCAAATTGCAAATCTTTAGCCAAAGATCTCACCATAAATTGGTCATACCGTATATCGGGGTTCGTGCTAGGACCCACAAATACGCATTTATGCGTACCTTCAACCAGGCATGAGTGGTGGGGTACTCATCGATATAGTTAGGATCGAATGACGTATCACATAATTCGAAATCGAAAAAAAAATAGTTATCGGACGGTTCGAAATTTAGAATGTTCGAAGTTCAGGAAACAATGCACCTTTGACAGGGAGATAGTGGGGGCCGCAGAACTTTGTCTTCCTCCGATTTTTGGATCAGATACTAGTTTGTTGATGAAATGAATCAGTTTTTTTTTTTGGTCTTGAGCATACTTATTGGTGTGGGACAGAGTTTTCTTTTCGTACAGTGAACGGTCCAGTCAGGTGTTTTGTGATGCTGTTTCAGTGTATGTGATAAAAAATCGGCTTTAAACGTTCAGATTGTCTCCGGTACAGAGGAGCAGGGTAATTGGCCTAGACATTTGCAAATGTATCATTTCGCAGTATTTTTTTTGTCTTTCTCAGAAGGAGGTATTCTTCAGAATGCATTCCTCACGTATCCTTCTTTCTAGCAATATCTGTCACGAATGGATGTGTTACTGACGATTTTTCCTTTAACTCTTAATTTACATTTTTATTGTTAAAAGAGATTCAGGATCTGCAGACTCCTCATTTGGCACGGCAGGACCAACCAGTACATACGTTATTTTAGATCGATGACTAGTACTGACAGTCCAGCCCGAAGTGATGCCTCCTCACGCGCTCAAGAAATTTCAGAGACCTCTTCTCCAGGTTTGACTCCAAAGCCTCAAGGTGGCAATTTTGCAGTCACTTCTCTCTTTAATTTCTTGCTTATATTCATTAATCTTCAACTCATCCGGTGTTAATTATGATGAATGTTATTTAGACCCATCTGCCATAGAGCAAGGCCAACGGATTGGCGAAGTCCCTCAACCTAACAGCTCCATAAATCCTGTTCTGCCTGTTCCTGCGCCTTTGGTGTGTTTAAACTTATCCATTTTGATTTTCTACACCTTTTTACTCTTCTCGACTATAATGCTTCAAAGTGGTTATATAAATTGAAATATCGTTTGTAGAACCCAGTTGGGTTAACTCCGGAGGACGAGGCGAATTACAACGCTCAACTCATAGCAAAACTCATCAAGGCAAGCAATCAGAAATTAAACATTTCGCTAGGTGGAGTTGTAATAACTATCACACAGGCATACTATGAATGGTTTAGGAGCGTGAACAAGGGAGTCTTGAGGGTTCTGAATCTACTGTTCAACATAACGAATGGGTTTCTGCGGTCGTAGCACTAGGTATCTCGTCGGTTCCTTCAATTATTTGCTTCTCATTCTTATTCTGTACTTATACTCATTGCGCACACTATTGAGCATAAATACCGATTGTAGGTCAAATTCCTATGGGAGGCATACCTGTGCAAAATCCTGTCATTTTACCAAATGCTCGTGAGTTTGTTCTGAAATAATTTTGCCCATATCATCAATCTCCGTCTCACCATTGATGTTTCCACAATACCGGCTATTTGATGTTCTTTTTCAGCATTCTCCGCACCCCCGCCTTCAATTAATCCATTCGCCGTTCCTCCACCGCAAATCCCGCAGATTCATCAGATTCCTGGCATTTTATCTGTCCCTCCACCAGTAGCCTTCCAGGTTTGTGCATTCAAATTCAGTTAGTGCCTTGCAGGCTGAAGCAAATATAACGGTAGCAATTATACGTTCCCTGATAAGATTCTCATTAAAACTTATTATTGAGTTGAAGTGAGAGAGGAGTTACAGCTCCCTGTAGGGAGGACATCTTCTGGCGCATTCATTTCATTCAAATCAACACTTTGTAACCATGTTCTGTGGTATGTAACTTCAAAAAGTAACCGTTTCCAGAATAAAATAATGCTAATCCTCGATGAGATTTTCTATTCGGAAACTGTCGCCATTGTGCTTCTTTTTTAAAGAAGGTACTCTTGCTGGTAATGCTACGCCTTTTGAAACTACGCAGTTTTCAAAAGGCGTTGCTAGCGTTCGTAGAATAGAATAGAGCAACGGGATGACTTTCTGGCTGTACTCCTCCATCCCCACCTGTAAGATGACTTTCCATTGATAATTCATGGTCATAGATTTGACCCTAGCCTCGAGCACTAGAGTCTTCGGTCTAACTGAGAAACTGTTGCGAACGGAATCTGAGCTTCGTTTCTATACTAGCAAAATTGAATGGTCTATCAAAAATATAAGAGATATATCATATAAAACTCCATGAAATGAGGGTTTGGTTCAGCAGAATTAAGTTATGTTGGTACTTCCCTTGTCTAGGTTCCACCACCGACTCCCGCTGTTGGTGCTGTTGCGGGCGTCGTGCCGCCCAATCATGGCGTAGCTGGTTTCGCAAATCGAGGTAGGTTTTTTTCCGGGACAGTAATAACATTAGTAATTCTTGTGTTCATTAAATGCACGTTTGTTCACTTCAGTGACCTGGTAAACCAATTTCTTTAGAATTTAGAAACTTTTGATTTCCAGAAACGCTAACCACGGGCGCGGGTGTGGCTGTGACAATCGAGTGAGTTAGTTTAGTTCTGCGTTTTTCAAGCACTTTTGTGGCATTGACGAACTTCAGTTGTCACTCTTCAATAGTTGAGAAGTACTGTTTCGAGGTCTTGTACCATCATTATGAGAGCTTTTTCATTACTTCTGTCAGTAATTTCTATGTGCTTTCTTCTCTGAACCTGGGTATTACAATCCAATGATGTTCTCTATTCTTGTGTCAGCCAGGTTGAAAAGAGTAATAACCTATAACTAAAATTATAACAGTAACTGCCAACCTTGTTGGCACAAGAATCGAAAACTCAGTCAGTCCTTAACCGGGGAAGTTCTCAAATATTTGCCACAGATATGGAAAGAACGCATTGAAACCGCCAACGGCAGTCATAACCAAAGCGGAGGTCGTGTACGAGAGGGACATCATACCTAGGACACCGACTCCTCGTGAGTATCCCACATGAGTAAATCATCTGAATTTCTCTTGAATGAAAGACTCCTGTTCTAGCACCTCCCTCTGCCAATCCTCTTATACGACCAGGCGCCATGGGTATGTTTCTTTTGATGCATTTTCATTTTGTTTCTTTGAAATTTTGCTATTGTTTCTTGGTTCGAGCCTATTCCTCTCTATTCCAGCATTTTTAATTATATCGTCCCGAAATAAGACCCTGTCAAACTTCATTCGTTTATTTCGTTTTGAATGAGGTCGTATTTAGCGCTTACTGACTTTACAGTTGTTCACTATTTCAAAAGTTTAAGCTCACTCTGAGGAATGTGGTTTTTGCACTGCTGTTTCCTCGTAGCAGTCTAGTAAAAATGTGAAGTTTTGCGAACCTGCGTTTCATATTTCCACGCTTGCACTTATTTTCCAACTATCGGTATTACTACACGAGCTTATATGTATTCGTACTGTAAAACATTTGTCCCATTGGGGTGACATTGTTCTCTGGATTCTTGCAAAGCCAGCACTGTAATTTGTCTCAAAGGGGAGGTCAGCTGAGTACCACTGCATAAATTTGCAATTTGAGCACTAACCGGAAGCATCCCAGTTATATTCCTTTACTTTGCTGATTATCGCATGCATCAACATTTTTTTAAAACTCCAATTTCCCTCCCACTATCGTCCCCAGTGGAACACAACACGGCTGCGGCTGCAGCGAGTTGCCTAGAATTCATCGTGGGACGTCTGTGTAGGAAATTCATGAGGTAGTAGTAATAACAAAAGGGCATCAACATTCTTTGTCTATGTCTGCTCTAATGTACTTGACCGAAATTGTCTTTTTAATGTTTTTGCCCATAGTCTGGCTGTAAATTAGTTCAACACGTTCCACTAGTCGCCATAAGCATATTGGGTCACCTCCAAATCGAGTTATTTAGTGCCTGCCTTAAGTGCAACGTGTCGTCTCATAATGCCAGGAGCGCCAATAATTCGCAGGTTAGTTCCTTTGTCCAATCCATACTGTTCTTTTGTTTGTGTAGAGAAAATTCTCCCATTGTTAAGGCGGCGGACGCCAAGTCCTACAGCTTTGTCTTCAATGGAATATGAAAACCTCTATCATGAAGAAAATCGTAGTGATAAGAAGAAGGAGGGAAGGGGAAAGGTGCTGAGTTCTTAGTTTATAAGTTCCCTTGGGTTATGTTAATCAGGATTCTTAAGAAACGTGTTGCTGAAGTGACAAACATGAGATCGGCTGAGAATACGCCGGTAGAAAGGAAGTCATTGTTTGAAACGCTCTCATCGGAAAATGTTGGGAGAAAGTAAGATTATTTTATGTTTCCACAACTTGCTTTCGTTCTTTTTCTGAGTTCTACATTTCCACAGTTGCTACATTCGACAGTATGCGATACGTCATAACGTCTCTTTTGAAGAAGCTGAAAGGATAGTGAGTTACCTTTGTTGGATACGTCTATGTAATTCTGGAAATTGTGCTGCAGGAACGCCGCCCGAACAGCGTAATAATTCGAGTACGGAGCCTAGGGACACGTCTTTCTTGCTGGCATCCCTCCTCAGTCGCTGTCCAACCTTCCTTCTTTCTGCAGCAACTGAGGAATGGTGACAGAGGGAGAAAGCGGGGGATGTCTTTAGTTTTAAAATCGACGTATTACTCTGTTTTAGCTGCGTTAATGCTGCACAATTATCAGAGATCGTTATGTTCACTGTTCTTTCGCTCTGTTCAATTCATCTTCATTTCAGCTTGTGGAAGAAGAAAACGAATTCATCCATGGTGAGTTCATTCAACAGTTCAATCTTTGCTTTTGGTATTTGTTGCCATCGATTTGTAGCCGAGAGTATAATGAGAGTCTCGTGGTTCTGGGAGGAATACCTGCTTTTACACTCGTCGGCTATATTATTAGAGTTCAACCAGAAATTGATTTAGAAATAATTGGATAAAGAACTTCATTGTAGAGCGACATGAGAAGAAAAAGCGTAAAACCGAAGCGTACACGAAAGGTTTCGCTCCTCTACCGATCCAGAAGTATGCCAAGAATGTCGACGACTACGGCCGCACAGCAGATGAAGCCTATGAAGACCCATACGATGATTACGACCGTCCGGCTGATGCTGCATATGAAGAGCCATATGAATATGATCGCGCTGTAGATCCAGCCTATGAAGAGCCATACGACGATGCTGAACGAGAGCCCTGGCGTCGTTCATCACATCGAGAGAGTCGCGAAGAGTACAAAGAGTCGCGCGAATATGAGGACAGGGACAGGGGATACGAGCCGGTCTATTACAGGGAACGTGGTCAGTTTCATGCGAAAAAATCGATTTTTGAAAATATTTGTGAGAATGTTTGGTCTAAAGTTAGACGAGTTTAATCAACTAATGGAATACTCACTTGTGAAATTTAGTGATTGAAAATCACTGAAGTATTTAGCTAAGTATTAAATAAATAAATAAAATATTGCCATTCTAGGATAACCGTAACTATTTTCTTAGGTGGCCGACATAATTACGGGGAACGGGACTATCCCAGTGATGACTACGACCGTTACGGAAGTGAAAGTTCTCTGGATCGGCGAAAGCGGAGAAAACGAGGTGGAAAAAAGCATAAAGCCAAACTTCTTGAAAGGGGTTATGGCCCTCCAGAAAGGAGAAGTAGGTAGTAGAGTTGAAATTTTTGTTTTTGTATATACTAATCATGTAGCAGGTTTCAGCTGTTCTTTTTTCTTCCGTTATACATTTTTGCTAATGAGTACCGTTGTTATGTAATATTTTAGCAGTCGTATTTATTTGAATGTTCTATAGTTTGTAATAATGTATAGTTATGTCGCACACTTGCACATAAAACTGAGTTCCTTACTTGAGTAGATCTCTGGTTAACCGCTCATTTTGGCCGGTATTAGGTCAGATTCGATCGTGATGAGCAGCTTGCAGTGCTCGAGGTTCCATTTGTTCTGCTAGAAAGAGAGCTTATTTTAAAAAAAAACGTGTGTAGGCGTTTTTTAACCCATTCTTTTAGTGCCCAGAGAGATGATCTTTCTATTATTTATTTATTGAATTTATATTTATTTTATATTTATTGAAGAGAAACTATCGAGGTTAAGAGTGAAATCAAGAAAATGAGTGAAACGCAATAGAAATCGGTTCATTTCACTATTTAATACACCAAAAGCCTTGAAAATAGGTTTTCCGCTCTGGAAGTGGAGAATTTCTGGAGTAATTGGGTGGAGCGCTCCTTATGTGCAAGCTGTCTGGCCAAAGCTGTAATGCTGCCCTACATGAGTTTTTTTTTCCTTCAATCTACACTGAATACACACAGCGCAATGTCAATTTGGCTGATGCACAGCTCCACAGCACGCAAGTAAGCTGGCGGTTTCTGAGGAAATCTGTACTTCTTGTGAGAGTTCTTCATCATCCACTCGCTTACAGCATAGGAGGTGCTCTCCATGTATGAATAGCAAGGAAGTGCATGGGGCGGAAACCGTTACTTCGCTCTGTCCTCATGCTCTCGGGAAGCCCGAAAACGGGTTCTTGGAGAATTTGCAGGCAACCACGTGCATCAGTGTGATCAGGCAGGAGTACCAGGGGATTCTTTTATTCAAAAATCTTAGAAGCGCTTCTGAAGTGAGACGGTGCCTTCGAGTTAAATGGAGACTAGAGTTTTTTTTTAAGCAATGAATCTTCTTGGAACGGATGTAATCTTCTACTATGAAGGCAGCACCCACGGAAATCCTCACTTCCGAGGTAAGTCGTTCTCCGTTTGGTCGGCTGCCGGACAATCACAATGGTAACTTGAACAGAGAAAAAAGCGGCCTATCTGTGGAGATACTGCCGTGGACACAGAGCCGTGCGTGGCCATTTTGGTGTCCGCCACGCCAGTTAACGCTATTGATTTGGCATGCTACGAGTGGTCTAGCCCAATGTCTCATGTTGTATATGGAATATTGTACAGTGTAGGGTATGGAATGCGCATCATCCACATCATTTCATAGCATTATACCCTCAGCGGAAAACTCGTCCGCGATTTGGATGCATGGAAAACGGTGCCTTAATTTCCCGTCTTCCGACGTGTTTCACGCCCTCTCATCACTGCCTACGAGTTCATCGTCCCTGAAAACCCCTAAATTCAGCTGAACCTCCAACACAAAAATTTGCGTGGGTGCTGCCTTGGCTCCTTTGCAGCTCGCATGGCTTGCGAGAATATAGCTTTAGCTTTTATCTCATTGTCAGACTATTGATGAACAGGAAAAGTCCGTTGATTTTTCTTGTCTCTCCTTCTACCACCTTATCCGACCATTATCGCGCAAAATGCCCGTGCACCAGTAGTGGACGCAGGGAGAGCCCCCCCCCCCTCCCCGAGAATGGGTCGCCAAATTTTTGAAATTACTTTACGATACAAATAAAAATCTTGTGTTAGTTTATTTTTGTTTACTTTTATTATTATTTTTTAAATATTGATCATTCATTGTTTATTATTAAAATTAATATTTTTATTAATTTTATTTTCCGTCTGGCTCCCCAAAACGGCGGAGACCCCATTTTTTTCCCACG
>JARK01000273.1:68849-79346 GCA_000688135.1 Ancylostoma ceylanicum | reverse complement strand
CCCCACCTCTTTTCGAATCTAGTTATATCGACCTGTGGCCTAGGAGAAACCTTGTGGCGACGCGTCTCGCCACTGTGTGTGACGTGCCCGTTCTCACCAGCACACCTCAAGACAGGGATGTCTCCAGCGCTGGCCTAGGTCCTGCTCATTTCTCTACCAGCAATGTGGCAGCAACCCGAAAGCGAAAAATGCATTGAAAATGGCACAACGATGCGGTGATGTGATGAGATGTCTGAAATGAAGGACCGCAGAGGTCGAGCATACGTTAAACAGAGGCAGAAAAAAGAATGGAAAAAGAAAAGAAAAATCGAAAAGCGCCGTCACTGCGTTCAGGGGTACTTAGTAGTGCTTGAGCGTCTCTCACCTATGATTTACAGAGCTGTGTCAGGAATTATAAAGAAATTCTATGTTTCATAATTGCATTGATGCACTTACGCTCATTTAGCATGGAACTTAACAGAAATTATACCTGTTTAGCTAGAGAAGGTGGCTCACTGTAGTGAAAGTTCGCATGGGTCTGAACCATTTTTCTACTGCAGAAAACTATGCCAATAGAGTCCAAGCTCATTATTGCTGTGTACGAGGCTCCATAAGCGATACTCTCTCGTCGCCATCAAAGTCGCAACAACTATGGACGTAAAAAGGTTGGCATCTCTACTCGGGAACCGTGTTGTGAGTATAGTCCTTGTGCGCAATCGGTAGAAAGTTTTCGGGAGCGCAGAGCCTGAGGCGCGTTCGCGGTGCGTCCCGCTTTTCATGGTTTTGAGTCCTTCTTATTTGTTTTTTGCCCCGTAGAGAGCTGCTTGTCTCAGGAAGCCACCAAAACGCCTATCTGATCCTAATTACGACGAACGGCGTGCTCGAACAGCTGAGCGAAGACGCCGGACCGCTGTTAGAAGTGGGACGCGCTGCAAGCTTTGCGCGCTCGAAAACTTTCCACCGTGCACAAGGACTATACTGCCTTCGAGTTAAGCACGGACCCTCTTCTCAGGCGGTAAATGGTTCAGAAAAGACTATTATCTTTCTTCCGTACGGTAATCCATGGCGAAAATGGCCTCAAATTGATTTACTTAGTGTCACAATGAGCTCGAACTATAAGGGGGAGGACTACTAATTTTCCATTCCAAAAGCCAAACTTCGCTGCTGACGCCTCACTTTTGCTCGCTGGGTCATGCCAGACTTCGGAAAAATGAAGAGTCCATCACTGTGGCTGCTGTGTTTAGACCATTACATTACGTTACATCATTGTTTTTCTTGCGTAATAAATGGGGATTAGAATTTTTAACAGTTAGCCAAGGATTGACGCATCGAGCCCTTCATTTTCTGCGAAGAAGCCTCATTTTTCTGCAAAGAAGCTTCATATTTTCGCTTCTGCCGCAGCAGCAACGGGGACCGAGCATGGAAATACGAATATGACAAACATGTATGATACAGGCCCCAGCACGAGGTCTTCCCCGAGGCAAAATCACAACGAAGCCCCCTCTGAAAATCAAGCATTTTACGGAGCACCATTTGAATATGCAAAAGAAGTAAACCACCCTAAAGTCAGTAAAAAAGTTCAAACTAAAAGAACAAAAAATCGTTCTGGCCATAAAATTATCGTCAGGTTCTACAAATTTCCCAACGACAAGGTTCAAGCCGAAATCGAATTAACAGTCACCACCATAATCGAGGGAGCACAGAGTCTATTCGTTTTGAGAGTGCGTATGCCGTAGCAGCGGCGTTACTGGCTTTGGAACATACGGTGCAGTCGGTTCAACAGCATGGCACTGAGAACACACGAGGCAAAGAGACCCAAAATTCTTACTCTGGAGCTGGTGGTGCGAACAACACCAGTCTGTACTAATCAAGAGCAGATTAGATGTAAAAACGAATGAAGGATTCTTATTGCAAACTTCGCGCGTCCAACGAGTCCACGGCATCGTTCGATTGGAGCGCATATTCTATCGGCTTGACCCTCCGGAGGATTCGAAAGATTCGTGCTCAGCTCAAACACAACCGTTTGGGTTTAAATCTTTAGTGAGACAAGAGGGAGGGTATTACTAGAAAAGTTTCAAATATCAGCCAAAACTTATACGTCACACGGAAGATATATGCGCAAAGGCTAATCTGCTGCTGCCAACCAATTTTCGAAAAACTTCTGTGAAGTGCACACTTCACGGATCGCCTCCAAAATTGCATGAATGATAAGGCCAGACATTGTGAAGAAGTGTTTGAGAAATCAGCTTTAGCTTATGTAAACTGAAAAAGTGTACGCTCATTGAGTAGCATTCGTCCAGCGGGAAGACATCCGGAAAGACCTGAGGCCTTCCCCTCATATATTCTTTGCGCGGTACATAGGTTGGGGTTGATTTTTCAAACACTACTAGTGGCCCGTCAGATCTCCTCAAATTTCATTTTCCAAGGGAACTCATGAAGCCTGGGCTTCACAGGAGTCCTTTGAAATTTCTCCCGGAGCAAAAATCTGGGCTTTTTCGCGCATATCTTTCATGAAGTACAAAAGTTAGGGCTGCCCCTGCAAGCGGTTCTAGCACAAGGTCTTTTCTGCATAGTCTGCAATTCTCAACACTCATAAAGTGTGGACTTTACAGGAGTCCTTTGAACCTAGTGTACGTGCTAAACGTAGTTGTTTTGCACATATATTTTCCGTGCGGCGCATAAGTCTTGACCGATATTTATAACACTTCTAGTATCCCCATAATTCTTGATTCACTGAAGATTTCAGCTAAATTGGTCGTGTTTCGACTGCGCACGAATTCTTCGAGTCTTTCGAATCCTTGCTCTAAGTTTGTAAAATACCTGCTCCAATCGAACTCCTCCGACCTCGATCGTCTCACTCTGAACTTTCTGCCCGCGGTGGATCCGCGGTACGCCCGAGGTAGAGCGTCGGTTCGCCACCGCGAGCATGTGCGGGTCCACCGCGGATGTACTGCGGGTCCACCGCGGACATGTGCGGATCCACCATGGGCATGTGCGGGCATAGCGCGGGAGTGACGTCACTACCGGTTCCCCACCGCGGGCATGTGCGGATTTATCGCGGGCAACCGCGGATCCACCGCNGTACTGCAGGTCCACCGCGGACATGTGCGGATCCACCATGGGCATGTGCGGGCATAGCGCGGGAGTGACGTCACTACCGGTTCCCCACCGCGGGCATGTGCGGATTTATCGCGGGCAACCGCGGATCCACCGCGGATTGGCCCCATACCGCGGATTCACCGCGGGCAAAAAGTTCAGAGCAAGCGGTGCTGTTGACTCTGTAGCGCCGCTCAAAGCATGCGCAACCCCTGCAAGCCCTTCTTTGACCTGAACATTAGCCCCGGACCCCATTACGAAGCCGCGGACCCCGTTTCGAAGCCCCTCTTTGCTTTTCGACCCTTTTACGAAGCCCAGCTTGCCCCGGAAAGGCCCGTGCTGGGACCTGGTATGATATGAAATGATAAATATGAAAAATGTGTATGACGAATAACCGTCGACTTGAGAGGTAACAGTATACCGACAGTAGCTTAGGATCGGCACAGTACGTATTGGTTTATAGTTACACAGAGAAAAGCGTCTCCGCATGGTAACGAGTAAAAGAGTGCAAATAGAAAAGAACCGAGTGGAATTGCTTTGTAAAGTATATGGATCTGCCCAACCACACTTTGCACATTCTTGCACATCTGAGCATACGTTTTTACGTTTCTACGTTCGTTATATCTTTATGTTATCCACACCTTTGTGGTGAGAGCAACCATCTTGAAAACAAATCAACTGAACTCCCATAAGCAGAAAACAATGTAGAATGCATAATGGCAGTCTGAAAACCCGCTTTTGTCACCTGCAGAAGTGAGGCAGCAAAGGCTCTCTGGTCTATGTGAGTCGATGAACGTTGATAACTTCATCAGCTAGAGAGTCAACTTACTTAGTGAAGTCAGCAACGAGAATGAGTTTGCTGCATTTTCAAACGAAGCGTCTAGAAAGTGGTAGTGCTTATATGACACCCGCATTATTACCTAAGGCTATAAGTGCATCCGGAGGCAGCATCTACCGTAAGTTTCTGGTTTGGAGATTATGGTGGATACTCTGGGCACCCAACAATAGTCCAGGTAATTCTGTGAAAGTCCTATGCTGAACACGTACATATTCGCGGGGAGTGGGAGGGTCGATGTACAGTCCATTCCTTTACTCTCCCCCTACTTTGCTGATTCTAGAAAGCCTATCATGGATAGGCATGTTACTGATACCTAGTGGTGATGGTTAACAATGATATACATACGGTGGTAATATCAGTATGGACGGGGGCTGAGCGTTGCGGAAGGACGCCACGACAAAACTCATTAAGTGTTTTTCTTCCTACTCATTGGATGAGTTGTGACATGACATAGATTGCCTTTTTCCTGCTTGCAACCAACCTTTTTCCTAGTGACAAATCCTGTTTTCCTTACCTTTTTTCCAGTTTGAGTAATCAAATTCACTCATCATAGCCATCCCTTTCTGAAGCACGGGATATGAAGCACCAGATAAAGTCTCTTGTGATCCCCTGGCACAACTGATCTGTGTAGGTTGCCAAGGTCGAAAACTGAAGAATACAGCAAAATCTTGGGGCCGAAAATTCCGTGGATGCCAACTTCAGCGGGGTAAGTTGAAAAGTTTTCGGAACGACAATAAAAACAACACAAGTCGCATCCACCCAATAATTCAAATCTTTGCCCATTCCTATGGATGCTCAACGCACTTGGTTCATTCTCTCCCAAGCCATCCGTTCCTTACTTATACATACACACATAATCGTCTTCTCTGAGGTTCACAAAATAGCCATCTACACCTAAATTTCGCTCGTCGCTCAACTATAACCTTTTCCGAGAGAGACGAAAATTGGCTTCCATATACGAGCAAGAGTACGATAAAGCCAGTAACGAAAATCAAAGATGTTAACTAAAATTCACCTAAATAAAAATTGAATTTCATCCTTGCAAACTTTCTTTTAATAAATTGTGGATGCTATGCGTGCTACAAACATTTATGGCCTAATTGCTCTTCATAATCACGCTGCACATCCTGAAAAAGCTCAGTTGTAGCCGTTCGCCCAATGATGCAGCTGTTTGCCCGATTTCGTGGCGGTTTGCCGGGTGGCGTAGCGGTTTGCTCAATTAGGACCCGCCTGTTGGACCAGCAGCTATACGTCCTCACTAATAATTTAGCACAGAGTAAGTTGGACGTTGGAGGACGGCGACGTCTGCCACCGGCCCGCTGCAGTAGCTAATGAACCTGAGTGTCAATCCCCACTAAAGACAGGGAATTGGGTGAAACTTCTATTCGCAATATTTTCGTTCTACATTTTCATATAAGAATCAAAACATGTGCAGTCTCGTAGTAAAGTTTACCTACCATAGTGATAAAGATCTCATCAGTTATTCGCATGTTCTTACGGAACTGGCAAGCCCTCCACTGAGAAAAAGAAAAAAAAATCAAACCTCGGTCGAGTTGGAGCTGGGCAGGTTGTTCTTATCGTAGGCATCAGAGAACAACTCCTTAAATGGGATCATTATGTGCACAAGCCTTTGTAGAGTGAAAGGATAGTGAGATTGAAGCATGGTATGGGCGAGCGTGTCTCCTCTTCGAAGAATTAGTTTATATTTATAATAATATTACTAGAACATAAACTCAATAGAAGAACAATTGCGTTAGAGCTGCTAATAAACAGCTTCCCTTGTGGGGCGAATTTCTTCGTAGAATGGTGACATTTTAGCACTAACAAGTGTTGGAAATAAAACGAAT
Source organism: Ancylostoma ceylanicum (assembly GCA_000688135.1). Taxonomy (NCBI): domain Eukaryota; kingdom Metazoa; phylum Nematoda; class Chromadorea; order Rhabditida; family Ancylostomatidae; genus Ancylostoma; species Ancylostoma ceylanicum. Next base: position 73,586 of record JARK01000273.1, on the reverse strand, counting down.
TGGTCTAGGATATGACCACTGATCGCTAGGTAATGATGTAGTGACATATTGCATGTGAGGGAGAGTGACACTCTCCCGCGCAATGGGCAGCATCCAGAACAGCTAGCAGAGCTGGTTCTCTATCTAGGAAGGTAAACTACACAAGCAGAGGGGGAGCGAGAGAATGAATGCGATCACCAAACTGTGCGGAATACCCTTTTCATTTGGCAGCCGAAGCCAAAAGAATTGGTAAAAAAGAAATTTGTTTTGTTGGACAAACTGGAGGTGTTTGTACATGATACGTAATCATGTAATTCTGAGCGATCTGTACCAGAAGGTGGGAGACGATCAGTTTTGCCCCCCCCCCCTGACAAAGACCAGTGTTCACGCCATTTACATTGAACGAGTTTCTCATTAGCTTCACTTATTTCTCATGTTTTTGTGCTTTTGAGATGAGAAAAGGAGAGTCGACACAAACAGAATGCTCTGTAGAGAGCCGCATTTTCCAGCTTATGCATATAGGGAAGTATTTAGCCTTTTCTTGGAGGGGGGAATGGGCGCGCGAGCTGAAGTGCTCATGAACATATCTACTACGGGCACTTTAAACCAATAACTTGCAACTAGATTGCTAGCGCCTGAACATAGAGTTTGTTTCTGCTTCTGTTCTGTTCCGCTTCCGTTCGAAATTCACATCTGAATAGAACAGAACGTTCCATTCGCCGGTAAAATGAAGAACTGACGATTAACACTTTGCAAAATCACGAGTTCTTGAGAAACGTATGTAGACACAAGCATGCATGTGGGGTACGTGTGGCATAATCCATTATGTGGTCAATATTTGGACCCCTTGTCAAAGAGTAGCGCGATTTGCTAACGGAAACTGAAATGGATTGCTTTGTTCTAGTGTTCTGCTTGATTGCCGGATTTGTCACCAAAGATGAAGTCTGGATGCATAAGCTCGCGTTCCACGTCAATATTTCCTCTTTGCCACATTCGCGGTTCTCTCTGAGGTACTGGAATACAAGGATACCAAGAGTGAAGCAAGTTTAAGAAAAGCGAAGATGCAGGTGGAAATCTCTCACTTATTCAAAAAAGGAGCTTATGGTTCCTGTGTGTGAGGCTCAAGGAAAAGTGGGATACGACCAAGCCATTAGGGAACTATGAGTTGGAACGTTTTATTGTTCTTCATCGCGTAAACCCTCTCCCGCGATACTTTGTAGAGTGAGTGTTCCCACGAGCGCAACCCACATAGCCTTGTTCCGATGCAGTGAAGCATTGCCGAATTCCGCTGCATATGAATAAGTGCGGAGCGTATGTACTTATTACGTAATTACCGCTGGAATTCATACGTATTCGAGGGCTATGATGTGGAATTTGTTCACATAAGCGGAACAGCAAGACACCTAGACGTAACAACTGCTGAAAATTTCCGAAAAAAAAAACTAGCTTACAAGTTGCAAGTCACGAAGGCAATCATCTAATTTCAAGTTGTTAACCAAAGCAACGTTGGTAAAGCAAAGTGAAAGCTAGAGAGAGCAGCTCTTTTGCACCCGCTTTCACTTGCAAAAAAGCAGAGAAATTAGCGCGTCAAGTGGCGGCCAACGTAGACTTTTTTGGACATTCAACAGCTTTAGGGGTGATACTATGAAATAGGTGAATGGACAGCAGAATTCAGTTGTCCCTGTGGCACTAATTCAAATACTTGAACACCAAAGTTGGGTTTTTTGGAAAGTGTTGCATACGAAAAGAGTCGCCAAGTTGCGAGTCTCTAAAACGTGGATACGTCACAGCTCGTTTGTTATAACCTACTTATAACCTACCTGTAAGAGATGTTTTCGGAGTGTGTCGTTTATGGGAATGCACTTGCTGTTCAAAAACTCCTCTTGAGATTGCTGAGGTGGGGTCCGGCTGCGTGAGCGATCCTCATGACGGGTATTGCTTACAGCGTGATTATCTTAAACATCTTTGCAAGCATGCAAATGTAGTTATGAACTCTATAAGATGGGTGAAGAACAAAATACTCGGTAGTACTATTCTCTCACTGGATGAAGCAGCCTCCATTGGAGCCCTATGCAAAGTGCTGGCAGCATCGAGCAGAGGTGAAGAAGGATTGATTCGCGAATTCAGGTCCACTTGATTTGCATGTTCTTTTCTGGAGTGTGACTGCGCAATATTCACAAGACGGTCGTTGTCGGATGCCGAGAGGTCTGGCAGTAGCAGCACAATCCTTGCCAGGTACGAAATGATCATTATGCGGTTACCAGTCCATCAACCTAGGCAAGAATCAGAGGAATAGCAATATCGGAGACGCTCCTCAATTCCTGAGCTGGCTCGTACATTGGCTAGGAGTAATGTACTGTAATTTTCGTGAAGAGACGGTGGGTGAATAGCAGAGCGAGTAGACTACGGATAATGAGGTGTCACGAGCAGAGAGGCGGGATCTCCAACGGCGCCACACGCACATGCCCTGCACGTACCTTGCTGAGCACACACATCAAATAATATGAGATATAGTAGGAAGTTTCGAAAAAAGTTACAAAGACTCGAAAAGCAATGCCTTTGCGTCGCACGGAGAAAGAAACCGCGTTTTGGCTGAGTGTGTAAAAGGGAGAATACAGCATACTTTAGTGGATATGCGGATATCATTTCTAAGCTTCCGCGAAGTACAAGGAAACAACCAAGTTATAGAACTGAAATATTTAAGAAACGATCTCGTAGATAGCTCTGCAGAGCCTCTCAGCAACACATCACAATACTGACTTGAAAGAATTTTGACAAAGGTTTGTTCTGAGGACCACTTGAAATACTCGAGTCATCAAGAACAAACTTCTTGTCTCTTCAAAGAAATAGGATTATGCTGGGTACACGTACAGATGTAAAAAAAATTGGCTTCCAGTGTTCTCATGAGCATTGAATTATGCCCAGTTTTCAGTAGCTGAAACCAGTTAACTTCAAAATATGGATGTACAACGGAGTTAGCGAAGCTCTCTTTTAAGAAAATATCCCTTTGCAAACATTTTTGCCGTTTGCCTTATGTAGTAGACTTATCATACTTGGTTTTCGAATGAAAAATGCGTGTTAGAAATGAACCCGGTTGGATCTGATCTAGGTGAGATGCATTAGTTATAACTCTGGAACACTTACAACACTTGGATTTCTCCCCGATTTAAGCAGCTTCCGGGCATATTGGTGAGATCCTCATGAAAATTTCTTCATCTGGGATCCAATTGAGTCTCTGGCGAAATTTGCGGGCGCGTTGCGGGCGCGCACAAATTAGGAAGGTTATGTGCATTGCTGTCAGGAGCGTTTTTTTAATCGAATGTGTGTACTAGGTCTACTTACGTGAGGGTATACGAAATTAGTTCCGCAATGAGAGCAGGCGTCTTCTCGAAATCATTACCAATCTGCACAAGGCTTGATTACTACTGGAAAGAGCAAAAATAAGACCCCAAAATGTTTATGACTGACGAGACGCCCAAGAATATTGGATATTGTTTTTGTATTTTTTATTATACGCATTCAAAATAGATGCCTTCTTGGAGGGAACGATGGAATTCTAGGAAGGATTACCTCTCTCCTCCTTTGAAAATTTGCAACAGTTTGTGGATTATGAACATGAACACCGATATTTCTTAAAACAATAGCGTAAGGCATTGCAGTTTTTTTTTTAGAAAATCTCAGTCGAAAGAAATAACATAAAAGGTGACTCGAAACGAGAGGAATATGGAACAAGTATTCATCTTTTTGTCGTAAGCGAAGTTGAGAAATCAGAGCATTTTTTCAAATACATGACAGTGAGCGGTTATGTAAAAGCCAGCGAGAACGATTGTTTCGCTGTAGGTGAAACCGAATGAAAGAGAGCGCGTTGTGGTAAATTCCTTCATTCTGAAGTGATGGAGATGGGTGGAGGGACCGTGATTGCCGAGGTAATTACAGAGGTCCACTCAAAGCCGCGTGCGTGAATCACCTGCACCCAATAAATTTGAATCTAAAGCACCTATTTATGGAAAGTGGACCAAATCAAGGGTATCTAACTTTGACGCCAACTTGTGAAATACGAGTCATAATTCGGCGTTGAGCTTTGGTCATAAAGTCAGCGTCATACCAATTCTTTCACACTGCTTTATAAAGTTCTTTCTGTGTGTTAGATGCTGGGCTCACTCAAATGTGAAGAATTTGGTATGAAAATGCTCATGCGGCAGCGAAATCGACCTTAACAAGGTAGTTGCGACGACAATGAGTTTCCTTGCAACCAAATTACATCAATGGAGGCAGCTTTGACACCGCTCTTTCAGATGAAATGAAAGCTTCTCAAATGTGGTTACTCGGAATTAATCTCAATGAAGACTTCCCACGTGGGGGTATAAGTTTAATCAGAAGAGTTTTTTGCAGTGTATGTTACCTAGGGTTACACCCATTACGAATATCTTGGATGACCTCTACGTTGTTCTGATCTTAAATATACTGTTATGTGCTGTAAAACGAAAACTCCAGAATAAAGACACTACAGTTTTTTTTTCTCGCGAGAACAGTTACCGATATCCTAATGATTTTCCTCGGGGTAGGCAAGGAATATGCGACGACAATGAGTTTCCTGCAGGATTGAAATAAAGATTCACTAAACGTCTTTCCAACCTGCTTCCCCAGAAGCCCCGATGATGTTTTCACGCCGATCTGTTCTTACCTTTGGCTTCCTCATGAGAATAGGCAACGAGAACGACGTTGTTTACCTTGCACGGTCAGGACCATCCTGGCCGC
>JARK01000273.1:41775-68550 GCA_000688135.1 Ancylostoma ceylanicum | reverse complement strand
ATCAACCCTCCCTCGACGACGGCGTCTTCAGCCCGCACCGGCCGAACCACAGGGAGCGCCGCAGTTATCCTTTTGTTAGCTTATACCTTTTATTGTTTTAACTAATTGTTTTAATAACAGGTGTGCAAGTGTGACCGTGAAGTCGTGCGACCAATCAGTTTACCTTGTTCTGTAAAGAACCTATGCCCACTAGCGTACAACATGTGTTGCGCTCGATTTCTCTAGAAACAGTGGTATATAGGCGCCTAAGATAAAAACGTAAAAAACGAATATTCAAATCGACTATTCGAAAAAGGCCAAAAATCGAGTTATTCGAAATATCGACTATCCAGGAAAAAGCTCGTCGAGTCAAATGTCTTCTATGCTGGTCGGCACCGACATCGACTACATTTGGCAGTATTCTACACCATCTCAGGCTCGTCTCCAGTGATATTAGGTTGTCCGAAAAATAATCAGACAAATTTAACCAGTTGCAATTCGCCGCCTGTGAAGCCCGGCGAGATCTTTCTGTGTGCGCTATAGCAGCCCCCCCCCTCCCTCCAAACTTCAAGATCCACCGTGCGAGACATTCTTCGGCCTTCTGGCAATATTCCAAAGTTGCTCCGAGCTCTATCCCATGTCCTTAGTAAGAAGAGGCGTGCTGATGTGTGAACTTCTCTCCTCAGCCGTCGCAGTACATTTGATTGGATCGACTTCATAGTCATCATATATGATAATCACTGCACCTACGATAATACTGTATTCCGTAAGCACCGGCTCGATTTCGATGGCTTACCAAAATCACAGCCGCAAGTCGAAAACCATGACAAATGAGAGCTGCTGGCTTTCTAGTGCAACATCAGTAGTCTGATCTTTTGGAAGTTTCTCCCGACTGACTCCACAATGGATTCTAGCCTGTTTTGATACCAAGTAGAGAAAGCAGCTGGAATTTTGCGACATCGCTACCACGTGAGAGAAGAAATTCTTATCCTTATGGGCAATGTCAAACTACGCACTTCCAAGAAGATGTATGACAAACAGGCAGTTTTGAAAATCGATCTAAATCTCCATCCACCATATTAGCATGACTCAGCACCAAGCGGCTATTGCCTCTTCAGAATGCTTCTGTCCTTTTTTGCAGGAAAAAAATTCAAAAAAATAGAGACCAAGTCAAAGAGAGAGTCGAAGACTTCTTTTTCTCCAAACCTCCTGACTTCTTCGCCCGCGGGATCCGCTCTTTTCCGGGCAGGTGCCGCTACGCGGTCAAACACAATAGGGATTATTATATTAATCGATAGATAATGGAATTACGAACGGAAGCGAAACTCGGTCGATTTGTCTAAGTATTTTTCGGACGACCTAATACATTACCTGAATCAGGAAAACTTCGAGTTTGCTCAGCAGCTCGGAGGTGCACTTGACTCTTTCATCCCTGTTCACCCAGGTCAAATTATGAATGTGAACGGTTTGATTCAGCTGACTGATGTAACCAATTCTTTGAATTTCACGTACTGGTGTTTATTGAGAGCATGAAATAACCTGTACTGCCTCCCTTATGCTCTTCTGGACACTCCATTTCACATGTGTTGATGCAAGGGTGGGTTGAAGAGTTTCCGGAAAGACAACAAAGGCAAAGCAATTCGTGCCCATTTATTGATTTTTTGGGCCACTCCTATCGAAACCCAGCAGACTTGCTCCGATTTCCTTTCGGCTTTTGATACTTTCTCTGTCGACGATTCTTTCGAGGTCTTCGAAACGAGAAAAAAAAAACGACGGCCAAGAATAATCCGTCACTCGGTCTGAGTTTGCTTCTAGACGGGAAGTTTAGTTTTGAAGCCAGGTGGAGAAACCATTATGTTGTTGTAAACTCAATACAAAGGGTGCGCCATAAGTTCTTGCACACAATATTTAATGTGTCACAGCCGCTGGGTTCAACGTAGTAGCATGATTTCTATGGCGATGCTGAACCATCTCAATAGTAACTCAAGACACCTATCAGATCAGGGATACGTTGTCATTTGCTTTTGTAATAACTCAAAAATGAGAGAGAGTAGAGAGCACCTCGCGGCGCGGTGGTGTTTCTGGTATAAAACCTCCCAAAGCTTTACCTCGGCTCTATTCTGCAAGTCCAAACCTATGTATCATATAGCACTTGATTCGACCTAAAGCATATTTGAGTAAGGCTATCCATCAGAATCGGATTGGTCTTATAGAGGAGTTTCTTTCGAGCACGGGATTTCGGTCGCGCAGCATTCCAGGAGGCGCACATGACACAGAGCAGATTCTAAGCTTTACAGAAGCGTCATCTTTGCGCTGTTCAACTTGAGTTGGAAGCAGCAAGGTTTCTCCTCTCCAAAAATACTCTGCGAGGGAAATCCAGTGTAATTTTTATATTGTGGTTCGTAAAAAACTGGAAAAATTGCTCATTCATGCCCTTTTCTTCAAAAATTTCTGAAATTTCTGGAAGGAAGGGAAGATGGGATCTCAGTACATCCGGTGAACTCCTCGATGTCTCCTCCGTCTACTCCAACGTTTTGGTGAGAAACGATTTGATTTGCTTTGAGTATTGCCTTCCGTTCGAAGAGACAGTGTCACCGCGCGCCAAACCGTGCCGCGAGGTGCTCATTTTTATCTCAAGTTTGAGTTACTACGGAAGCAAGTGGCGACATATTCCTGTTCTGATAGGTGATTTGGGTCGTTGACTCATTTCCGCTATAGAGGTTATGCCATTATGTTTAATTTAATTAATTTAATTGTGGTGTCACTAAGTATGGTGTGCAAGAACTCATGGCGCACCCTGTATCATACGGGAAGAAATGCTAAATAAAGTCACAGTCCAATGTTGGACCAAATGATTCAGTTTGGGAGATACGTGTCTCAGTGTTGTGGACCAAAATTCGAGATTGGATCCTTCAATGGGAGAACGAATAGACCGCGAAGGCAGGTTAGCTGAAAACGCTCTCGTCGGTTTTGCCGCTCCCAAAAGCGTGGCTCCGGACCTAATGGAACATAAATCCAGCAGCAGGCGAAGATGTGCTGGTTCAAGCGAGCACTAAATGCGAAATAAAAATTTAGTTCAGCCTAGTTCCGACAATTCAAATTCAATTGTAAAGATTCGTCATAAATCCGACATCTATTTTGCAGCTACTTAATACATACATAGAAAATCAATGCAAAAGAATCAGCGATTGTGTGGAAATTTTGATCTTCATTTTCACAACTTTTAGCTGGACACAGCGTTTAGATAAGCGGGTGTAGTGGCGCGGAATGACAACTCCTTCTTTGTTGTCCTGACCTTGGCACTTCTCATAAATTTCCACTAGTCGTGTTCGAAAAATATTCATTCATGTTGGCGAATAAATTCATAATTTGACCTGGGTGAACAGCGATGAAAGTGCACCTCTGAGCTGCTAAACTCGAAGTTTTCCTGATTCAAGGGATGTATTACTGGAGACGAGTCTGAGATGGTGTAAGATACTGCCAAACGTGGTCGATATCGGTCCCGACCAGCACACTACACATTTGACTCGACAAGCGTTTTCCTGGATGGTCGATATTTCGAATAACTCGATTTTTGGCCTTTTTCGAAAAGTCGATTTAAATATTCGCACCGCCATTTTGTCCATTCTAAAGTTACAACCATGAAACGGTATACCGGCGACATGTTATCGATACAACTTCACTCCGTCGAAAGAGAACTCATGCATCTCTTGCTTTACTAGAATTCCATTAGATGTGAAGCCATCTCCTTTCATTTTGCCGGCACCAATACGTTTCAACCTTAGGCGCCTACATACCCCTGTTTCGAGAGAAATTGAGCGCAACACATGTTGTACGCTAGTGGGCCAAGGTTCCTAACATAACAAAGTAAATTGATTGGTCTCACGACCTCACGGTCACACTTGCACACGTGGTATTGAAGCAATTAGTTAAAACAATAAAAAAAATAAGCTAACAAAAAGGATGAATGAACCGGAATCATCGATCTCAAGTCCTAAATTGCTGAAATCCCACTCCCCAACAAGTTTGCCCAGGCCGATACCTTGTGACATATGAGTGGCTGTCCACCGGGCCCTCGACAGGTTGCTTTCACCCCCAAACTCCTAGCGCTCTGAGGATTTCCAAAATTCTTTTACCATTCGCGTGCTACACTGTCGCGGTGGGATTCTTCACAACTTCTTACACATGCGCACACTCTCTGGATGTGGCTCCCCATTCTCAACAGTTGAGACACTTTCTTGCTTTAGTGTCTTTGCTAGTAAAATTTTTAATCTCTCTTCTTTCCACTCTGGTCTCAGGTTCATATCCGTCTGAGCGACTCCCATCTTCACCCTCAAAACGTTCCTCTCTTCCTGCGGTTCAAGCTCGGTAACGTCTGATCTCATCCTCTCTTTCATGTTCCTTCTGGATCCGACTATTATTGTAAAGCATAGACCTTCCTTTCCAGTCCCATCGCCTATTTTGTGCATGTTCTTTTACCAGCTCATACCATTTCTTAGACAATTCTATGGATAGAGCAAGTTGCTTCACTTCTTCATAGGCTTTCTCCGGGGTCACTCCATGCAAGGCACCAAGCAGCTGCACATGCTCAGGCCAGTGCTTCGAGTTTGCTAGCAATATCTGCGCAAACTCAAGAGAGCGGTCTTCTTTGCTTTCTTCTGGATTCGCTTTCCACCCAAATTTTTCCGACGCTACGCAGAAATTTACGACGTGTTTCTTTTCGCGATCTTGATTTGGCCGCATCTTCATCTCTCGGAATTCCTCTGTAGCCCTGATCCTACCCGCCACTGAGTCCTCAGACAGAAGCCTACTCATCTCACACATCACTACCTCAATGCTTCTACTTTTCACTCCCGCATAAAGAGGTGCAGGGTGGGTCATAAATACGGTAGCAAAGAAAATGGCAGCTAGAAAATAAATTTCGTAATTCAATTTTGTAATTTGGAGCATGGCCATGTGACTTCTGTTCATTACCTCCTAGTGACTAAAAAACCGGACAACCTCTAGAAATTTCCTCCATTCGCTAGAAATCAGACCTTGAGACACTCGATGAGGTCGCAAACGCGCAAGTGATTCGGATCAAAATGATCCTTCGTTTTCCAAAGTGCTTTTTTGAAGACTCCGGATTTCTATGTGTGATAGAAGAAGCCTATGTTTTGAGTGCTCGGCCCTGTAGAAATACACTCTTCGCTCTGGCTCGCAGGTGGTCATCTCTGAGGATTTCCACGAGTCTCTGGTCACTTAATACGGTACGCTGGTATTTCCGACAAAACCTTCTCACAAACTTTTCGGAATTTTCGTTGGGTTCCGAATCTATCCACGAGAGGGACTGGAGACAGTTCAAAACTTTTATATTAATCTGCTGACCTGCATCCTCTTTTGACCCTGCCGATAACTCGCTGCACATTGTTTCCAGTCGTGCTCGTAGCACGCTCTAATCCGTTCCTTCTTCGCTTCTGCGTGTAAATACAATTTACTTGCTTATATATTAGCTTGTGTGTTCCTCATTACCACTGACTCACTATTCGTTGGGACTTGGCTGTCATCCATTCTGTCAATCTCGTAGACATCGGCTTTGACTACCTGCAACGTGTCAGTGTCAAGTATGCTGCAGACTTCACCCAATAACTCTCCATCTTTACTGTGCTCAAGTATGCCTCCCATTCTTTTTTTTTTGACTCATTACCCCTTTGCTCTAGTGCCCTTTGCGCTTTCATCATTGACAAACTCTCACGGTGCCTCTCTTTTTAGCAGGCTGACATTTTATGATCTCGCAGGTATATATTCAATGCTTCCGGAATGGCCTGAAGCATTTCCACGTTGAATAACAACAGCGACAATACGCGATCTACCACGACGGATAATTATTGTGGTTAGCCACGATCAATAACTAGACCACAATAGTACACTTATATTCTCATACTACTGTATCCTTACAATTACACTGAATTCTCGCAGTTATTCCTCCTCTGGCGTCTTTATTCGGGGTCAACCCGCAACCAATTCTCTTGCACTCCTACTACTGTGCCTCAATTCACTGCTCCTCGAGTGATCCAACCGATCAATACCACAGGCTTTCGCACACGCTCAGCCAATCGATACTTCTAAGGTTACCTAGATCTCCCTGCCACTCCGACGCCTGGTATGCAGGATCTCCTTCCTGACTTACTGCACCTCACCCTGTCACACAAGGTCTTCTTGCTAGCTCACCGTTTCAATCAATTTACTTGAGTTCTGTGTGGTTCGGCCCTCATGTGCGCTAGTGGGCTTAGGTTCCTTACAGAACAAGGTAATTTGATTGGTCGCACAACTTCACGGTCACACTTGCACACCAGGTATTAAAACGATTTAATAGAGCAATAAAAGGATTAACTTTACAAAAATGACAAATGGTGCGCTTTCTGTGGTTCGAGCGATGCGGGCTGAAGACGTCGTGCCTGTTGAGCGAGGGTTGATGAGGGGAGGTGGGTGAGAGGAGAAAGTCGAATCAGCAAAAACCTGCCGGTCTCCATCTGCCGGATCTTTTATATCCAAGTTCTCCCGCGCACACACGCGGTGTTTCTTGGTAAGCGGTTTCCGACCTACGCGGCCAGGATGAACCTGACCGTGCAAGGTAAACAACGTCGTTCTCGTTGCCTATTCTCATGAGGAAGCCAAAGGTAAGAACAGATCGGCGAAATCTACACTTTCGCAGATGCACATGAACCTTTGAGAGTTCTTGTGCTCATCACACATCACATCGAACACAATCCACACTACTCGAATGTTGCGAAACTGTTACCAATACCGTGGACTCCTGAGAAGGATAATACTTCATACTATATAATAAAACAAGTATTGCGGAACTGTTTGTCGCCGGGTGACTCATCACCTGAGAGGAGCCAGGGAGTGCCGGTTTTCTTCATTCTACAATAGAATTTTCGATATTAGACATAAAAGTTCGCAGAAAGAGGATAGGAGAAGGTTGAGGAAGATCCCCCTCACCCACTATGAGAAGGATTCCACAATCTATGGGAAATTGAAACCCGTAGGTGATGTATTAGGTTGTAGGGAAAGTTCTCGCGGTTTTTAAAATTTTGCTTTTTTAACCCCATGCTGCCTTGCGGCGACCTATCTTTTGCATGTATAAGGAGGTCAGATATGTGCAAGTTTATTAGTATCTTTCACTGTAAACTCTTGCACAAGCCCTGCCAGGAAGATAAATTTTTGGAAACAGTACATTTGCGGCCTTTTAGTATACGGCTTCAAATCTGGTGAATTGGCAACCGTATCCACTCGCCGTATTAACACTGTATTTGGGGACAATGATGTGACCGAGCATCCTGCATAGGATTGGTCCAGTCGCTTTTGTGCTGGTCACTTCGACCTCAATGTTTCCTCATGGTCGGGACGCGCATCCGGAGTCGACAACGGTCGATTGCGGCAGCTGGTAGATTCAGATCCAAGGCAAACTATGTGTGGAAGGACATAAGTCCTGGATGTTCACTTTACCACCATCGCCGATCATCTGCGCTAGTTGAGAAAGGTATAAAAGTTATCACATTGTGTAATGGTGATTTGTCGGAACGCGATCTCTCGCGACGTGCCGAGGTGGCTACTGGATTGCTCTCTTACAGACGCATAAAGAACTGGATGAAGCCCGTCTTCACAGCAGATGAGAAGTGGTGTCTGTACGTTAATATCAAGTGCATCCCACCTTGGGTTGACTAGGATGAGCAGCATGAGCCGCAGTCAAAGGCAGGTCTTCATCCTCTGGAGTTATGATCAGTACTTGGTGTGACTGTGAAGGTATCGTACACTGCTAGGTACTGTCACGCTACACTACCCTCACGGTAGACCTGCACTGTCAGTTGCTGGAGGGAATGACCTCGAAAATTGCAGGAAAGGGTGCGAATTACGGCACGATTCAGTTCCTGCACGACCCTGCTCGGCCACTCTTTATAAGAGTGGGCCGCCAGAAGCTGCCCGACTTTGGATGGGAGGTGGTGACTTCAGCACTGTACAGGCCTGATCTTGTGCCAAGAGATTACCAACTTCTCCTGGCTCTCTGTAACGCTTTGCAAGGGAAAGCGTGCGATGATGAAGATGACTTGGATCGCTGGTTGAGCAAATTTTTCAAGTCACTGCCAGTACAGCTCTAGGCCGACGACATCGAAACGCTTCCCGAAAATTGGCAAAGAGTAATACTACGTGATGGTGATTTATTCATTACTTAATGCGTTTTCCTATCCTTAAAAAGTCAATAAAATATAATGTTTCAAAAACCGCGAGAACTTTCCCTACAACCTATACATATACTTATGTGTTTCATTGCGAAGTCTAAATTGCTGACAACTTTGAGGTCAACGTGAGAGGAATGTAAGGACCAAGACTTGAGAAACACTTAACTGTTGAAGTTGTTTATAAGTTCTTTTCAAAGAAGCATCTTCTCGCATGTCACACCAATCAAGACCGATCTAGGGTCACAAACTAAAAACTCGCAATTAAAACCCAGGAAGCGTTCTTATCTGTTCTACAACCACACAGGGCATAATCCTGCCGAATTGCGAGTTTAGGTTGCTCAAAGGTGAAGTCTCCCTTCCGAATTCAACTTGCCCATAGGTAAAGCGGCTTACGGGACGGAGGCAGAGAGCCGCGAAGCGGCGCTTTGGCTCAGTGTACTCAATATCCCCATCAAGACTTCCACAGCACAGGTAAGTTCGAAGTGTTTTCCTATGAGAGCTTACGTTTCCATATATGACCTCCTAGGTCTTCTAACTCCATACATGGCATTCACAAGCCTTTCATCCAGAATCTCTTGAAAAAGCTCAATTGGAATACGAGTTGGACGAAGAAGACCTGAAAAAGTGGTCTAAAATCGTCTTTCCTATTTCGATTTCCAAAAAAAATCCATTTCCAACATCCGTTGCCGCCAACTCAGCGGTGCTTTGTCCTAGAAGGGGCATTCACAATTAGCTTCCGCATATTCGGAGATAACGTAAAACGTCCCTATGCAAGTTGTGTTCATTTGATTTGCGCCCTGCATCGCTAGTTACTTCTAAACTAGTTGTGGCGAAATCACACCTAAGCGATCTACGCCTATGAGCATTTTTAGAATGGAATCACTGGCGGCTCGCGATTGTGTCTTTCTGGCTCAGTTCCTCCTGAGAGGACTGGATCTCCACATCTCACAAATCCATTTCTTCTTAGACTCGCAGATCGCACTCTACTGGACATATTCATCCAAGCTACTAAAGCACTTCGTCCGTAACATGGTAAGTGCTATACGCAACATCCTAGACCAATTTCAAGAACAAGGATTCTCCACCATTTTCCACGATGTCGCATCAGAAGACGATCCAACGGATTTTGCTACTCATGGCGTACCCACTAACGCCAATGGTGATATGTGGTGGAATGGACCATCCTCCCTTGCAATCCTCCTGACAGTCACAACACGGGAGCAAGAGCAAGAGCTCATAGTGGTAAGTTTAGTCTCAAAAGGTTCGCTTCTTCGGTTTTAGCATTCACAATTACCTACGTCTTCTATGCCGTGAGATCTTGAATCACGTCAGTATCACATTACAAGCACGTCTACTGCAGTCAATTCCAGCTTTAAAGGCAGCACCCGCGGAAATTTTCATGTTTGAGATTTCGCTGAATTTTGAGGTTATCAGAGAGGATGAACTCATAGGCAGTGATGAAACAGCGTGAAACACGCTGGAAGACGAGAAATGAAGGCACTGTTTTCCATGCGTACACAGCGCGGACGAGTTTTCCGCTGAGGGTACAAACGCGTAACGCCTCGAAATCCTGTGGATGGTATGTATTTCATACATTACACTACATATACTGCTCTACGCCATGCGCCGCAAAAGCTCTAGCTGACGCTTTGAGCCGGNGTGCTGATTGCTTTACGTGCTCGTATCTCGAGTATTTTACTTTTGATCTCGTGCGAATCATATTGTGGGCCACCATAACCACAAACCAGGCAATGTCTAATTCGAGCCCAACTTCACGATGATGTTGTTTTAGTGAACATCCCCAACGATAACATCAAGCGTCAGTTGGTCCGAAACAGACTCTACCACAGGGCCTGCATGTCGGAAAACTGTGTGATCTGTCTGTATGGGAAATCTGGGGGCTGTGCAACAATGGGGGTTATATATGAAATCGAATGCTTGACGTGTCAGGCAACCTATATTGGAGAGACCGGTAGACGGGTACGCATAAATGAACACGTTGCTAGCGAAAAACGGGGAAGCCTGATAACACCTCTGGGAAAGCATAGGAAAGAAGACCACAGTGGAGCTGATTTCAACATAAGGTGTACTATTCTGGCGAGCGAATCACAATCATCAGCCAAGAAAGCCCTCGAGGCTTTTTGGATCTCTGGAAGGGCCCCGAGAATGAATAGCAGGAATGAGCAATTGGCGGTTACCAGTGACCTTATGCCTTTCCTATCATTATGTGAGCTATAAGATCTCTGTAGATCACTTACGCCTGACCAGTTAGGTCTAGTGATCCGCGTCAGCTCACCAACAGCGGTCTGTGTTCTGTTCTAACTTGAAGCGGGATCCATCACCGTTGGATTCGTGAAGCATCTGGTAAGCGTCATCTTCTACTGAAGACCTCACAGTGATCTAGCTAACCCGAGTTGAACGCACTGGGGGAGGAGGTGCTTGATGGGATAAATCACAAATTCGGGTAAACATGAGCCACTTTCAGGCCTCTGAAGACGACGATCTGTTGAAACGTCAGGCCAATAAAGGTCCTCAAGTAACAACCTGTGAGGCATAACATTAGAATTTGAACAATCAACTACAACATCATGCCCAGGTTCTACGAAGAGAGATCATGGAACTTACTACACAATAAAGAAATTCCTTCTCTCTTTCTCTCTTGGTCCTTTTAAGCATCAGACCCACAGCTATGATGCGTAGTTGGATGAGCATTCGGAGCGCGCGCAAAAGCGTATCAACACTCTACTCACATGCATGTTTAACCGCGAACTAAAAATCCTCTCGAGGACTTTTAATAACTGGAATCTCCATTTTCCTGCGTGTATGATATCTGCGCATTCTCTGCACGCACTCTAGCAGCATAGATATGGCAATGCCATTGCGATCTGCTCAACCGATTGTTTCTCAGCGCCCGATACCAGGACCTGAATCGTAGTATAACCTGCTGGTTATACCACGATTATAGGAACTAAGTTAATATTTTGATTCTTCACACTATATTAAGCTCACAACTGTTCCAGGAATGTATTATACAACCGCCGGTTTAACCTGCTAATTAATTAGCAGTTATAGTGCAATTACTACGATCTTAGGTGTTTGAGGATTTAGGCGCAATTTCTTCGCTAAGAAGGCACGAACCAGACTTCTCAACGAAGATCAATCTGGTAGTTGATCAGTTTGTGGGGCACTTACTCGTCGAGCTTTTTCGTCCTCCCATTTCCAATCAAGGAAGAGATGGTCTAGCGACAATTGCCGTTGAGGCACTGCCAAACCAATTATGCTGTTCTGAATGTGTCCTTTTTGCTTATTGCCCTCACTTAGCGGACAGCAACTCAAGAAAACTTTGCGTGACCCTCACTGCTTTCGGAGCAGAACTCATTGGGTCGAATGGTTTAGATGCACCTTTGCGGTATGTGATAACTCCCACCTTTTAGCCGAAACTATGTACTGTGGTGGTTTCATCGGTTCCTGCTGCGATGCCGAGAACTTTCAGTTCGCAAAAGTGAAGTAGGCAAAAATGCTGTTCCGTCAGTTTTCATTCCGAAAATGGTACTTCGACAAAGATGTGAGTCTTCTTCAAAATAAATAAGGCACATGTTAAGGCGATGAAATTTGCTACAAGATCGTTTTCGTGTGCATACCGGAGACGATAAGAACCGGAAATTCTCTATGTTGACGATAATGTAACGAAAAACTTTCGAAAAAAAAACTAATTCCTGCTTCAACCCAATGATACGTATGCAACACATATGTATCAGCCTCCAGGGAATAATCGAAGCTGGTCGAAACCATCTTCTTGAAAAAAATCGTAGAGATTAAGGATCATGTAATCCGTAACGACATTCGACGATATTTATGTCCGAATATGCACCTTGTGGGAACCATTCACGTTGGAGCTGTCCTTATGCGATGATCACCGATGCACTTTTGGCGGGGAACTGTGTCATTCACCTTTTCGATTCCTTTCACCACATTTCTTGGAGGAAAATTGCAGTGATTGAATCTCCTTTATTCCTCTGGTAAATTTGCACGAACGCAGCCCAAATAGCGTAATACCTCAAGTTCGGCACCTACGAAAATGTCATTCTACTCGCTGCCAATCTCCTCTGAATCGCTGCTATCACTATTAAATTGCTGGTAGAAGAAAAAAATTCATGGTCTGTAAAAGAGGGTAAGAGAGGGATGAATGTCAGCAAGTGAAGGGAGTGTGGTTAACTTTGCTGATCGGGTTGTTCTGGTGTTTTTTGATTATGATTAGTTCCTTTGTCTTATCTCGTTTCTAGGAGTGTCACAGTCTCTCTAGTGATCCATCTGTTATTTCCCCACGCCCAACAGGCTCCTTATTAGATCTGATTAACGACGCATTATGGCATTAGTTATGCAATATCCAGTTCGGGGTGCGATTGCGATCCCACTATGCACTTCATGACTTTCCTCTTTGAGCGATTAGTTACGTGAACAGTCACTCATCTTATTCGTTACTGTTTCTCTTAAAGAAAATTCCTCTCAGTATCTCAGCTTTATTTCCATGAGACGAATTCGTTTTTTTTTTTCAAGCTCGAGTGGATTTGTGCATGCTTTCTCTTAAAGGCAGCACCCGCGGAAATTTTCATGTTTGAGATTTCGCTGCATTTTGAGGTTATCAGAGAGGATGAACTCATAGGCAGTGATGAAACAGCGTGAAACACGCTGGAAGACGAGAAATGAAGGCACTGTTTTCCATGCGTTCACAGCGCGGACGAGTTTTCCGCTGAGGGTATACTCGCGCAACGCCTCGAAATCCTGTGGATGGTGTGTATTTCATACATTACACTACATATACTGCTCTACGCCATGCGCCGCAAAAGCTCTAGCTGACGCTTTGAGCCGGAGAAAACTGGTACAGGCTTGGACACGCCCAGGCGGGTTCACGACATCAGTTCAATTTTCTGNGGAAAACTCGTACAGGCTTGGACACGCCCAGGCGGGTTCACGACATCAGTTCAATTTTCTCTGCAGGTAAGCCACTATTGTTTGAGTTCGTTCTACATTTGTGATGTGGTGAGTCTGTACTTCACCACACGCACATCAGCTCCGAGTCGAGGATTTCCGCGGGTGCTGCCTTTAAAATAATTTTGTTCCAAATCATTTTGTTTCCTAAAAGCTGTGCCAACTCTGCATTACTTAGGTGATTCTAGCTACACATACTGGAGCTTGTGAGTTCGTGCCAAGAGAAAGCACCCAAACATTCAGGGCTAGGATTCATGAACGTATAACTAGGCAAAGGGCGCGTGTGGCGCAGTGGTAAGAGGCTCGCTGCGCACGCACACGCCGTTGGTTCGATCGCTCCCGTGGTGAGCTAAGCCATTCATCCCTCCGGGGTCGGAAAATTAGTGCCAGAGGAGTCTGGGAGGATGAAGCACTGACTTAGTTCATTGGATGCTCCCCGCAAGTCACTGTATAGGGCACATACGCATTCAACGCCTCTACGATGCTCAGATGAAGTCGAATGCGTGGCGCATCCCTCATGAGGGGATGAATCAACGCCGAGCACTTTATCATTTATCCTTTATATGTAACTAGATGGCATACCCGGCATCGCTCGGAAGTTTTACTACCCCCGTATTTTCACGCTTATGCGGTTAATCAGGATGCAAGTACAACCATTTCGTGTTAAATAATCTCGTTAACTTTTTTCTCACCCTGTTCGAGTGTGAGAAAAAAAACCAATTAATTAATAGAACCAATTAATCGATAATTTCGTGCAAAGTAGTTATCATATTCGTGTTAAGCATACTGACATGTTCACACCCGTCCCCGGACGAAAGTGAAAAGAACCGATAATTTCAATAAGTCGATACCCTCGCCCAAAATGGTTGTCATATTCGTGCTCAGCGCATTGGAGA
Organism: Ancylostoma ceylanicum; assembly: GCA_000688135.1. Taxonomy (NCBI): domain Eukaryota; kingdom Metazoa; phylum Nematoda; class Chromadorea; order Rhabditida; family Ancylostomatidae; genus Ancylostoma; species Ancylostoma ceylanicum. The sequence goes on along the minus strand of JARK01000273.1, from coordinate 54,464 downwards.
ACCCTAGTAGACACGTCCTTGCAAGTCCCCGAGCGAAAGTGGAAAAAATCTATAAAGTCGATAAATCGATACCCGCACACAATACGGTTGTCATATTCGTGCTCCGCACTTTGCAAAACCCCAGTAGACATGTTTTCACCAGCTCCTGAGCAAAAATCGCGAAAAATCAATAAAATCGATATAATCGATGAACTAATCGATAATTTCTAGCTAAATGTAGCCTGTAACCTCCGCCGGCCCATGCTGTACCTGCATGCAAAATTTGGTCCAGATCGGTTCACTCTCCGCGATTTCTATTCATTACATACATACATACACACAAACACACACACAAACTTTCACTTTTATATATACAGATTAGACAAAACCAAGCTAACAAACTAATTTTCACGTTCTGTGTCTCCTTGCCTTAGGTAGACTATAGGATAACCAATCACGTTGATTTACGTGATCACTCTCCATGAATCCGATCTCGTTTTCAAACGCTGTCCCATCTGTGGGAAATCTCATCTAATTATAGGCATGCGGATATTTTTGTGATGTTATGTTTCCGGGCTTGAACTACCAAGTAATTCCTTCATAAGTGCCTCGCAATTGTGTCTACACTATAAAGAAGTAAAACGTTATTCCATTCTCTACATGAACAACTCAACATTCCGTTTTGTTGGCACCTCGCTTCCTATGCGAAACTTCAACGGAATTCATTTCTTTACATATGTCAGTTTAAACGAGACATGAACTATTGCGAAAAAAGATTGTGTTGTGACCAAACTGTGAATTCTTTTGGATTACTCGGTCACGTCCACAGGTTGTCCTTTAGTGCGAACGAGCGCCTTCAATGATTTTGGAGAAAGAACATCACGTGTTTACTGACTCTTGCCACAGCATAGACAAACGTTTCTTCTATCATTTGGTATCATTTTCTTTTCAGTTGTTTTACCTAACCTGCTGTAGAGTAGAGGAGGTGGAAAATCACAATCGTTTACGAAGACATGTAGTGATCCATTATACATGTCTCCGGTCCGTCCAGTTCAGGATGGTTCCAATAGCAGCGCCCTCATCGCCATCCTCTGTCTCTGCTGCTTTCGGTCCAAAACCAGTTGCTACCTATGCAGTCACTGGTGATCTGATCTTCGCCTTCGCAGTGTTTCCGCTTGCCGCGCTAGCTCTTCCCGTTCGTATTGCAACGTGAACGGCTATCCTCGCAAGCATGAAATTTCGTTTTCACGTAGACGAGCGATTCGAACTGCATCACAGCTCTTCACGGCTGATCTCTTCCCTTTTTTCGGCCATTAAGCTATTTGCTATTGTTCAGAATGTCATGGAACTCACTGTTCATGATGTTGTTAACTGCAGTGGAAATTCTTGACGCATTCGAATGTTATACTTGTAATCCTCATAAGGGAAGGCAGTGCATCGATCAGGTGAGATCAATATGAGCTATTTCGTTTGATTTCTTACCAACAGAAAAGGATGAGGAAAGTTAGATTGCAGACCATGTGCACATCAGTAACGCTACCGTAGTTGCTAGTAGGATTACGCTGCGCATCAAAACCGTTTCAAGAAGGTTCCTTACTTTGCCTGCAATATTTAAAGACAGCACCCGGTCAAATGCTCCTGTTTGAGATGTTGTTGGATTACGATATCTTAGCGCAGCCAAAATTCATATCCAGTGGTGGAATAGGAACATAGCGCACGCCGGTCGGTGAGATTTCTCCCAGCCGATCGTAGGTGTGGCAGAGCTGCCAGCTAGTGATGGACTGGAGCCCTGCCGGTATGCGGTGATGGGCCGGGAGCTGGCTTCGGCAGCTCGGCATCGGCAGCCACTCGGCGGTCGGCTCGGCAGCCACTCGGCGGGTGGGCAACGGTGGAGCAGGCCAGCCCAGGCCTCGGCACGAGATCTTCCCTACCCTGGACCAATACAAAAACGAAACCTCCAAAAATTTACGAAGCTCCGTTAATAGATAAAAGTGGTGGAATCCACCAGGAAAAACAGTGAAAGAGGTAAAAATTCAAACTAATAGACTGTAATAAAATTGTACTGAAACTTCAATGAATAGGAACACCTCTAGCCGTGGAACACAAACTGCTTAACGATAACAACATTAAAGGTGGAACGTTTGAAGTTTGAACGTGATCCGCAAGGCAAAACTCGTTGAAATTAGTCCGCGGCGTCGTAGCGATTGGAGTGCGTATATTTTGACCCTGGATTCCGCGAGATTCCAAGGGTTCCTGCGCAGAGTAAACGCAACGACACTAATTGAAATCTTCAGTAACAAAAGAACTAAGGAGGGACTACGAATGTTTGCTGAGAATGACAAAACTTACGTAAACTAAAAAAGTGTATGCTCTCTGTGCATGCTGAATGCCAAAATACCGCGAGTTATGTATTTATTTATTTATTGCACTCATGGTGCGCTACAGACATCAGTAAAAAACGGTCACTCAACATAAGCTGAAAGTAGAATTAGGATGAACAACACAAGAAAAAAAACTCGAACGAATTGGCGAAACAAACACATTTGAACTTGACCAAAACTATTTCAATAATTAACAAGATACCTACAGGACTGTTTCGTTAATGCGGCTGCGAAATAGTGCAATGTCAGCTGGTAACTGGCGATGCTGGCTCACAGAAAGCGGTATAGGCTCACTATTTTAGCGAGGATAACACCACCAAAGGAGTTAGCACCACACCAAGAACTCCTAGGAATTCCACACTTGATGGACCCTGTCCATCACGTGATCCTATTTTTCAGGCTGGACTCCACAGCAGTTCTCTGAAATTTCCGGAAAAAGACGTTCTTTGCACATATCTTTCGTGTGGTACATAGGTTTTGTTGTCCGTTCGGACACTTGTAGTACTCCCTTAGTTCTATTGTCAATGAAGATATCAATTCTGAGAAGTGCGAGTACAATATGATGTGAACCATAATATCTTCCAATGTAAATGAGGATTTAGAGAACAACGGCGCAAGAGGTGTTATGCGGTACACTGCTCCAAGCTACTTTTCATTTTCAGAAAGCCACATGCTCAGCTGGAGTCAGTTCTTGCTCAATGGCAGTTTTTGGCAGTGGGCAAGAAATACAAGTGAGGAAATTCTGTACGAGTCCCGGATCAACTCTTTACCACTACCTTTTGCTGTTCCCTGGAGCAAGTTTCTGTCAGAACACGCATGGGGTGAGAACGATATTCAATATTTGTAGATACTAGTGTCTGTTAGGACTTTGTTTTAGGGCGAACTGCCACTTGGTTTGGAGAGAACTTATGATGCACCACCAGCACCGCCGCCACTTGTAGTAAATATTACTGTTCTGATTATAACTACATTTCTTGCTCCTTTCTAAAAATGTCTTTATTAGGCTCCTTCTCTTCTTTGTGTGTGTACGTCACCGCTCTGCAATGCAGGACATTATACAAGGGTAAGCTATAATAGAAAATAATCAATCGATTGAAAATCAATAAAAAATGTTTTAAAAAAAGAAAAACGAAATCGTCCGTTTCGTCCCTACCCTTAGACGGACATGGAATGAATAAAGGAATTAATAAGCCCTCCCCGGGACTCCTCAGCAAGGAGGGAGGGCTTTCGGAAAACTAGGACTCACCTGAAATCCATCTCCTTATCCTGTCGTCGTTGTCGCTTCGTTCCTCGCGAGTAGCACGGCGGCGTCGAGTCGGGCAGTGCTGAAGATTGTCGACGTCCGTATCATGAGTAGGAAATGATACTCAAGCAAGCTACGCATATCAGAAAATGATATACGCAGCGAAATTCAAGGACTCAACTGGGCGCGTTCTAATTGGAGCGCGCAAACTACCCTAGCAAGACTACATTATCCTCTCCGGTCGACACAAAACTAGTGATACGTACACGCGGAAGTGAAATCGTGTGTGTGTATGTGTGTATGTATGTGTGTGCGTGTGCGTGTGCGTGTGTNCACACACACACACACACACACACACACACACACACACACACATGAAGTGCCAATTAATAAGAAGTAAGATTTTCTATCGAATAGACTTTTGATACCACCTTCTTCTCGGTCCACTTTTTCGTTTGCCACTGCAACGACCTGTTCAAAATTGATGCAAGCTTGGATTTAGAAATGAAATATGTGGAGGATGCGTGATTCTTAATGATTTGTGATGATTTGGTGATTTGTGATGATTCTTGCCCTACACGAGAGGTTTAAAAATTGTTCCAGTGCAATTGAACATAGAACTTATACGATCAATTCGTATTTGTTTGTCCCGTTTTCTCTCTTAGGTAAGGGCAAACACAACTCACACCCCAGGCCCTTGCGGCGGCCAGTGTCGCCTCTTCGTGCGACTCTTCTTTCATTCCATCTCGTTGTCGTCAAGTCGCCGCATTGGTTCACTCGCTCCTCCTATGCGCACGTTAGCTCCGCCCCACTGCTGCGAGAGCATAAATACCCGCTCCTCGTCACTCGTCACAGTTAGACCTCTAGTATTCTGCGATTGTCACTCTCGGGAAGCGGTTGCGAAAAAAGTCGATGGATCTTGGTTGATAACGGTCACATGTATCAGTTCCACCAGAACACAGGCCACGGAAGGATGAGGAGCAGCCCCGAGCTAGAGGCAACCGGCGTCTCTGACGTTTGCGCCCATGCGTCGACCATCTGCTCACTCTGTCGCGCGGAGCTTATGCGTCTAAGGAGTCTGTGCTTGTTAGACCTCTAGTAATTGGGCTGGTTGGATCTATCCCTTCGTTTTTATACTGTATATAAGTATATACCATGCCGGCCATGAATCTGGGCAGTTTGGGTTTGTGTTGTGAAGCAATAATTACAGACGGGTGCCGCGAAGGTGGTGGCCATCAATAGCAGCACAGTTATCATCTTGCATATGTATATTATTTGCTGACGAGAGATGGTGGCGGTTTTCTCGTAATATCGCATGCGCCCTAGTGTTATTAGTTGTGTAGACGGTAGGTTACACGTTTCAGTGACAGTGTTAGATCATGTGTTCTGGAAAGGTGTACGGATCAGTGCGGAATCCAACTGGTAACTTTCATGAACACTCACTTATTTATAACACTTTTTCCCATGTTCTAAAAAAAGGTCTGATTTTAGAATGAATGTTCCAAGAAACAACTCGTGAATCCTTTCGCTGGTTTTGATCAGATTTCGCACTACATTCACTTTTGTGTAGGTAGGATGTGCGCTACGTGGATGTAGGATGGTATTCTTTGACGATGTTTTCTGTACTAGCGAATATCAGTTGTTCCATTGCAGATTCGAACCTTGGTGTTTAGAAATGGCAGAAATTCATCTCTGCCGGGTTCTTCAACTGTGAACTTGATGTTCATATCTTTCGATCGCATCTTGAATCAACCTTAGAACCAACCCTCTGGAGGGTGTCTTTAAACCAAAACAAATCCGTCTGCTCTCGAGTTCGCAAACGAGAACGAGACCGCCTTCACAAGACACTCAAGTAACAACAGCCGTTCACCACTCATGGATACAATAGCAATACCACCATCGCGCTGTACAGTGCTCGGCTCGAGAATGGTAGACGAGGACATGGAAGCACTGGTGAATCTTGGACCTTCGTTCGCCGTAGCAACACCTGCGAATCAAGGAACCCTCGATGCGGTTTTGTATGGCATACACAAATTTGTGTATCAACTCAAATGGCGCGTTCATGAAGGCCCGACAGTTCTGGAAAAAACATCAACAAGCTTTGCGTCACTACCTTTCCCCAAACCTCACATTTCGGTCCCGAAACCAACACCTTTGGATCATATAATTTCAACTCTCGAAGTTGGCTTGATACGGGAGTACCGAAATGCTCTAAGATCGCATTTTGCAACGAATCTCTCTCCCCAAGAGTTAAGAGGGTTGAGGAAAGTTCGAGCAACACGGCAAGAAACTGTTCTTGACAAAGATTGTGCTTTCGTAATCATGCCTCGCGATCTCGACAAAGCTATAACAACTTCCGCACTCGCTGACAACAGTGTGTATGAACGAAGCTCATATAACCGCTTCACACAAAAGTGTCAAATACTAAAATCAGCAGTGAAATCTGCTCTTAGCAGACAGTGGGACATGAAAACATCATCGCGCTTTTGGACGAACTATCCTGTGGTCCCAACATACTACTCACTGGTTGAGACATATAAGATCGATCAGAACGTTGACCTTTCGGAGATAAACATATCGGAATTGAAAACGCGGTCCCCATCATCTCATCGGGCGGAGGACCATCGGACCGAATCAGCTGGCTATTGGTGAAGCTACTTTCACCACTTCTGAGACACGTCGGTCCCATATTGTGAACTCTAATGAGTTTATTGAAGCCATCCAACAATGTCCGGTTCCGAGCTCCGCATGCTATGTGAGCTACGATTCAGTAGCGTTGTACACAAACATCAACAACGATGCCGCTATCTAATTCCTGCTCGAGTTCCTCAACAACCGTAGCTAAGAAGTGAGTTTGTACACCTTCTCTGTCAGAGATATCGAGATTCTACTGCAAGCAACGCTCGATTGTAACGTATTTCGTTTCAACACTTTTACGCGCAGAAAGGAGGCTTAGCTATGGGGATACGCATTGCCTCCTTGTTCGCCATCATATACCTCGACCACATCGAGAAAGCGTTGCTGACAAAGGGAACAATCTTCTACAAACGATTCATCGACGACGTGTTCGTGATTGGATCAACATATGCCGAATTGAGAACTACGCTCGCGAATTTAAAATCGAAAGATATGAACATCACGTTCACAGTTGAAGAACCCGGCAGAGATGGGTTTTTGCCATTTCTAAACACCAAGGTTCGAATCTGCAATGGAACAACTGATATTCGCTGATACAGAAAAGATCCTCAAAGAACATCATCCTACATCCACATAGCGCACATCCTACCTACACAAAAGGGAATGTAGTGCGAAATCTGATCAAAACCGGCGAACGGATTGCGACGGGTGTCTCGGGAACTGATGGGACAATCCAGCGTATTCTTTTTGATAACGAATACAGCAGTGGGAGAATGACGACGTGGAGATCATTTTCGGCTCCAGATGGGCTTGCACTTGTGTTGCCGTTCTCAACGAACATCTTGCGAAACGTGCTAATACTATCGTGAAGAGGTGCTTCCAGTGCGCCTGATATTTCGACCCATACCCACCCTCAAAGAGATACTAACCTCGTCACGTTTGTACGAAACGTATGCGACAATAAGGGATGCCGTTACTGCACCGACCATAAGATCTGCAACATGAAGAAGATACAATCATATGAGGCTTCACGACAGCACAATATTGAAATATCTATCGGATGAAGTTGTCAAAAGTGGTGGGCGATGAGCAACAGGCCTGCTGATTATAATATACCGAGCCAAAGCGGATGACAGTGATTTTCCGCGAATCTACTTCAGTAACTCCTCCTGTAGAAAGTTTGGTCCAGTTAGTGCGCTTCTTCTGTCGCCGAAAGTGATGAGGTAATTGGAATTTGGCGTAATGATTTTCAGATGCGAGAAGCAGGCGTTTTCGCCACTATTTGATATGATCAAAAGTAACAAGGATGATGTGCTCAAGAGAGTATTGGAGTGGCTGCAGATCAGGCAGATCACATTTAAAGTCGTCTTTTGACTTTTCTTCGTCGCTTTCTGCAGGAAACAGTTGGTTTTGCTTGTACCTTGGGTGTTATACTAATGCTCCACGTGAATCAAACATAATTCTACGCCCACAACACAATATGTGACACTTTTCTTGAACCAAAGCGTCAATAAACTCGAGTGATACTAGATTAGATTTATTTGATGAGTCACGTTGGATTGAAAACACTTGTGAGTCGCATTCAACAGTCTCCCATGCAGGAAAATCGGTTTTACACGACATATTTACTTGTTCTCCTTCGGAGCAATTGTAGCAACCTCTTATTCCTTCAAAGGCAATGTCACAAGGTTGTTCAATTGTATAGTTTGAGCTATTTATCATAGAATTAGACTTCAGTACAATGGTTATTTCCACTTCGTGAGAGTAAGCATCAATATCTTCTTTTCCTGCCCTGATTTCTGTGAATGGCGTTTTGATAGGAAACGCATTTGTGACATCCTTGCGTAGATTTCGGATAGAATCCTGTGGACATTCGCATGCTCTGGCAGCTTTTAAATTTTCGCGTACGCAAAACATTCTCTTTACGCATTCCTCTTCTGCTTGTGTTCTCGGATCACATTCTTCTGACAGACTACAATCTTCAGGTAAGGCTAATGCTTCACTTTCGGTCAAAAGGCGATCCTTCTATCCATTAATGGAAAATGAGGTTTTTGGATTGAAATAACTGTAAATAATAAATTGTTGTATCTTTGAGTGAGGTAGGGAACCAGATTTATAGATTTTTTGCTGCTTCTGTTGTACATAGTTATTTCCATACCGAGCCAGAGCGCCGCTTCGCGGCGCTCTGTCTCGGACCCGTGCGCCACGTTACCTCTGGGTTAACTGCACTCTGAGAAGATAAACCCGAGCCAGAGCGCCGCTTCGCGGCGCTTTGTCTCGGACCCGTGCACCACGTTACCTCTGGGTTAACTGCACTCTGAGAAGATAAACCCGAGCCAGAGCGCCGCTTCGCGGCGCTTTGTCTCGGACCCGTGCACCACGTTACCTCTGGGTTAACTGCACTCTGAGAAGATAAACCCGAGCCAGAGCGCCGCTTCGCGGCGCTTTGTCTCGGACCCGTGCACCACGTTACCTCTGGGTTTTTTTTATCCACACGAAGCGCAGCTTCGCCGCGCTTCGCGGATGAGAGTGATTTTCTGCGAGTCTACTTCAATGATTTTTTTCGTTGTGTTAGGTTTGGAGTAAGGATTTGGCTTTCTTCTCTTAACTAAATAGTCTTCGATCCTTCTCGTTCCAAGTACAGTTAGGCAGTCTCCTTTTCTGGAAGTCTAATCCCGATGTGGTCAAGGGACCATTTCCCGACACCTTCATTTTCAGCCTCTACTGGTATACAGAGTAAGGAAATTATGCCTAATGAAAACGAAGATGGCGAAAACTATAGGGGAATGAAATACATTTCAATAGCTTTGTTTTTTTCCATGGTTATCGGCCTTAATTCGAGTTTTTTCGGTCAGGTGGCGACACCTCCTCCCGGCGTGCCCCTAAACGCCTTCAGTGATATTTTTCATGCCTTTGTGGCCTTTCACATGCGCAGTCCCCCTAGGTTCTTGACAGGTCCTCCTATTTTAAGAGCTTTCTTGAAGAAGTAGTTTCGAGACTCTGCATCGGCTGAGTGGCTGAGCCTTAAAAAGGCCAAAATAGTCTTATACGAGCTTCTTCTAGCTTACAAGGGAAGGATATTTGGTGGCCGTGGCCATTCGTGATGGGATGTGTACTACCATATGCAGTTTTTGACGCTGATCTCGAATCCGTACCCCAAATTTCCTGCGGGCTTCTGTGCAGTGAGTTACACCCATTTCTTTCCGCGCACATGTAATGCAGTTTGCTCTTGTTTTGGCCTCAGGTTATGCTTGGTAGCTGATTCAGGGCCTTCAAAATGTTGAATAGTTCCGAAAGAAACATGGTTCTTGCTAGTGAGCTGCCGATACAGCTGCCTTACCCCAATTTAAGCTCCCATGCAAGGCCATGAGGGAGTCAGTCACTGATCTTGAGTACTGCTCCCATATACGAGCTTAAATTGGGGTAAGGCGGCTATATCTGCAGCACACTAGCAAGGCCCTTGTTTCCTCTGGAAGACCTTAATGTTTTTAGGACGATAATGCAGCTACCAGGCTTAGCCTGGACCATAAAAGAGTACGGAATATTACATCTGAGCGAAAAGAAATAGGTGTAACTCGCTACACAGGAGCCCGCAGGAAATTTGGGCTACGGATTCGAGATCAGCGTCAAAAACTGCATATGGTAGTACACATCCCATCACGAATGGCCACGGCCACCAAGTATCCTTCCCTTGTTAGATGCATTGCGTACGAAGTTGTTCGGGCTTTCGGAGAAGTGATTTGTGAAGAAGATGAGCAAATGAAAGATAGTGGAGTTCCCGTTTTCAAATATGTTCTCCTTATCTCTAAACGTGCTTGCATTTCAAGTATTTTGGCGGCAGATAAGCTAAATCTTCGCTCCCGAGTTTTCATTCTCGTGATTTGCGTAAAACTTTTCTCAATATGTACGTGAAACCTTCGCAAATCCTTTTCTTACCTTCTGCAAATTTATCCCTTCAACAAAGAGAATCCTATTGTAAAACAAAGAAAAATGGCACTCCCTCGGCTCCCTCAGGTGATGAGTCACCGGCGACATACAGACAGGGTTTCGCAATATGGCCTAGCGCTTTATTATATAGGGGGACCTATCGCTTTATTATATAGGGGGATGATCTATCTGCACGAAAGGTGTCCATACCATGCAGCGCACTACCTCATAGACTGACTGACTTTTCGGAATTTCTGCTAGTAGCAGAAAGGAGCACGCGGGCATCGGAAGAAAACAGCCGCAGGCAATGCCGCCACATGTCTGATCATACGTAATGTATCCAGGATACATGGATGCCATCCGCAATTCTGGTACGGTCCCATTTGAGTAGATCTTATTGCACATGCCTTGCGCGCATGATCTCATCTGAGAACACCTTCTCGTGCGGAAAAATTTGTGCATTTTATCTCTAGTAAATGAAAGAGGAACTCCGCTACAAGTGAGTTTGATCGGTCCATTGCTCATCCTTACCACTCCTCTAAAGTTTGAGTGATTTAATTGAATGCAACGTTCTGGACTAATTCTATTGAAAAGGATTCCTAGATTGAATTTATACAGACGTTTTCCTCTCGATTCACATATCACTTCTACAGTATGCCTCATCATGCCACATGGAGCTGTGCTGACGGCAGGATACCGTTACTGTGAGCGCTAGCGCGATTATGCCAAGTACTACTGCGGTGCTCGTAATCAGAGGGATTGGTCTGAGCATGTTCATTTCAAATCCGACTTCCACCTTGAAAGTGCGGTAAATGTGCTTCCTATGTAAGCTTGCAGCCCATATTATACTCATTACCACCGCAATTATAGAGTAAAAGGCGATGGTTACTGTATTGATTGCCCCGAAGGGGTAACAGTGTGGATTACCAATAAAATCTACATATGCTCATGATCGATGTAGTTCTTGCACAGAAGTCTGGTGGAGGTTGATCGCGCTCAAAAGTGTCTCGTACTTTTCTTCATCAGATCCCACAAGTGTGACTTCGCCTGTGTAGGGTGAAAATTTCTCCGAAAGTACTTGAAGATTTTTTGCGCTATGCGCGATTGGTTTTCTGTAAAAAACCAGTGCCATCTTAAAGATGTTGCACACCTATGAGGCTTGCTGTATGCAGCTGAGGGGCTTGCTGCACTTTTTCGGCACTTTGTTAGGCCGATGCACCAATATTGTGCTGCTGGGGGATTAATTGTCCCAGCCGAGGGTGAATCCCACCCAAATAAAACGATGGTCTAGTGGGTATAATTTTATCCAGAAATGACATTAGAAATCGCCGACCACTGGTCGACTGCACAAAAATCAACACTGGCTCCCCGCCAAATCTGGAGGCGGATCGCCTTCACAGTGATACAGAGACAAAGCTAAAGATCAAAAGGTATCAAATAGCTAAAATGGGGTTGCCTTCACATGTTCTGATGCCCCACCAGAAAAGCAATGCTGTTATTGTTCAGGCCCTCCCATTTTTGAAATAGTTGGTTGTTGGGGGTTTTGTGTTGAAATTTGAATAGGATTTTCCTCGTCGAAGTTATGACTCATTGCACTGCTGCCACTAATTTCGCTGCAGAACCTCTTCACTCGAGCAGAAGTGACAAGCGTCAGATCTCTCAGCCTCTTCACTTCGCAGACCCCGGCTCCCATTTGATGCGAACAATGACAGTCGGATGCAGTCGAGCTGATTTTGCTTCTCTTATCCGTTCTCTGTTTGGTTTGAGGTACTACGCGAGAAAATCACTAGCTGATGGTGGACGATGTCTTTATGTCATTGCGAATCATGAATTCGCCGTTCTCACCACTTGCTGATAGCCTTATCTACGTGGATTCCAGCAACTCTCGAACTTGCTTCATACCATGCTTTTGTGTGAAGGATAAATTGGAGCAAATCTTCTTCTGATGTTGCTGTGCTAAAGTTCTGTAAACTTCATCTGCAAATAGTCGAAAGTCGCCGTGAGGAGTATGTTGGTGAAACAGTGTGTCCTTATGTGCGCACGCGAAGGAGTACTTGGATGGCGAAAAATAGTCACGTCAAGCCAAGTTTTTACACATTTTTATTTCAAAAAAAAAAGGCAACCGAGTCATCCGTTCTGGTGGCGGATGACTCAGGTGATTTCTTGTAAAGTTAGAGGTCGCACTGGTCACAACGTCACACCGGCGACATCAAAGGGCTGAGTGCTTGGTCTAGCAGCTAGCTTTGTGACTGAAAAGCGGACTCAAAACTCCGTTCGTACAGCTCTAGAGAGATTTGCTGGCTAGGTTGCTTATTAAATCTCCCACTTCAGGCTCTGAAGACGAAGATTTGCGAAACGTGAGCAAAAAGGGCTAGTTACTAACCTAGTCTGCAGCTCACAGAAGTTACCAAAATGTTTTACGACTGTCCGTGGTTCATCGAAATGGCCTTCCAATTTCTTGGTTAGGGCAAATAGTTTTACAGTTAGGACGAGATCTGCATACATTAAAATAAACAGCTGAG
>JARK01000273.1:12291-36075 GCA_000688135.1 Ancylostoma ceylanicum | reverse complement strand
GGATCGCATCCGTTGACTCGCAGTTGGCTACGAAACTGTTAGAGCTGTAGCCTCGATACTGTGTGAGAGGCATTTTCTGGTTATTTTTGTTGTCTCCAAGAGAGCACACTATGTTGTTACCCGCATGAGGTACGGCAGCCGTGAGGACCCCGCTGGTCCCGGTTTACTTTGTGTCTATTCACTAGTCATTGCTCGATTGTACATGTGCTACTATGGCTGGTCAATAAACATCAGAAGCTCCTGTGGACGCGGACGCAACAACTGGCGACCAGGCTGAGGAAGTTGGATCATCTGCCGATGAGCAACTTCACCGACTTCAAGATGCCGAGCTCCTCCATGGCCATGGAGTCTGAACAAGCTCCAAGATGGCTCGAGGAAGTACTCCAGGTGCAATTTTAGCACTTGCAGCTTTTCCAGCAGCAAAACCAGAGAATTGCAGACTCAGTTTCGATGCTGCTCGATAGAGAGGCCTCGACCAGCGCTGTTGACTTCACGTCACCCCCATCCAGGGTCGGTCCTTACGGAGACCTCATGCGTGATCTCCACACGTTCAAGTACGAAGGGGATGAAGACGAGACCTTCAACGCGTGGTACTCGCGTTACGGTCCAGTGATAGAAGATCGAGGAAAAGCGCTCTCCGACGATCGGAAGCGGAACCTCATCGTCGAGAAGCTGGACAAGGCAACGTATAAGACGTATTCTGAGCATGGCTTACCACTGAAGCCCCAGGAAATCGATCTGACAACCACAATCGATGACCTGCGTAAGCTCATTGGACCAAAAAGGACACTCATCCGCTGCAGATATGAGTTCCTAAAGTCCACATGTCCGCCACTGAATGGCGCATTTCGGGAACATGATCAAGAGGAAGTTCGAAGACGCTTCCATGAAGGACGTCGACAGCGACTCGTTAAAGTGTCTCGTTCTCCTCTCGGGTCTCACCGACCCGTCACATTCGAAACGAGCCTTCGACTTCCGAATTGGTTGAACAGACTGAAAGAATCTGACTCAGCTCCGCCGCTCGATGATTTCATCAACGAGTGCGGAACGCTCGTAACGTCACGAACGGATAACCAAGCAATAGAGAGCATAGAGGTCAATGCAGCTTATCAAAGGAAACTGGAGAAACAAAACAAGAAGCATTCGTACTTGCCAAATAAAGGTTCCCGTTATCGTCGTCAACCAAGTGACCACTCGCTGAATTCACCCTCACGCAATGAAAAAAGTGCATCTCCGACCAAGAAGCATGGGACCAAAAGGCCGAAATGGAAACACAGATGCAGAAACATTGCGGCTAGCGCTCATGGGGCACGCACTCACCTGAAAGTGCGTATAAACGGTCATTCCACACGTCTTCAGCTCGACACTGGTGCGGATATCACAATGATATCTCGTCGAGCGTGGGAAGACATGAAATTACCTAAATTGTATCGCAGTATCATCATTATCAGAACTGCAGATGGATCCGCCATGAACATCCTTGGATCATTCAAGGCAGCATTCACCATTTTCGACCGGAAAGACGACCTACAGAAGGAACAGGATACTGCTACGTTACGGAATCGACTGATCCCCTCGGTTTGGAGTGGATTTAATCCTGTGAAGAAATCCGCGCATATCCGGATCGTACCGTTGCTCTTCCTGACAACGACGATCGGAGCTGCCCAGTTGGAGTGATCGACCGGGCCGAGTACACTTTCGGTTACTAAGCGGTCGATCTCGACATTGACAGCGGCCTGAGAATCGAATGGTTCCGGTCGCTTCTGGCGATAGACAGGCCGTGCTCCAGGTTTTGAGAGCAGTCTCGCCTTTGTTTTGGTGCAGCGCCCGAGTCCTGGGCTGAAAACGTCTGCGAACCGCGTCTTCAAGCGGCTGACGATGTCGATGCGAGCGTTTACAATGGCTGCTCTCGCGAGTTTGCAGTTGTACTGTTCTCTCAGTTCTTTGTAGTCGTACATCTGAATGCACCGCTGATGTTGCACCGCAGTGGAGGACGTGTTCAACAAATTGACAGATACTTACCTGCAGATCGAAGTCGATGACGAGTCCAAGGAACTGCTGACGATCAACACACATCGCGATTCATTCCGTTACAACCGCCTGACGTTCGGAGTGAAATTCTCTCCTGGCATCTTCCAGCAGATAATCGACTTAATGATTGCTGGACTCTATGGCGTCGCTGCATATCTGGACGATATCATCGTTACAGGCCGCAACATAAAAGAGCATCGCCATAGTCTGGAAGGCTTATTCAAGCGAATCTACACCTACGGCTTCCGCGTCCGCATGGAAAAATGCACTTCCGAGATACGGTACCTTGGAGACATCATCGACAAAAGCGGACGCTGCCCGGATCCAGAGAAGATTCGAGCCATAACAGAGATGCCAGTGCCCAAGGAGGTAGTTCAGCTTCGCTCGTTCCTAGAGATGGTCAACCACTACAGAGTGTTCATTAAGGACAACTAAGAGCCCCACTCGACGCACTATCGAAGAAGAGCACACTATTCAAATGGTCCCCCGACTGTCAGGATGCGTTCGAGAAAGCCAAAAAGGTGCTGGCTTCTCCGCTACTGCTCACACATTTCAATCCGAAATTGGAACTCATAGTCGCGGCCGACGCTTCCGATTACGGTGTTGGAGCAGTCATTATGCACAGGTTTGCAGATGGCGCAGAGAAAGCCATCAGCCACGCCAGTCGAAACTTATAGGATGCAGTGAAGAAATACGGGCAAATAGAGAAGGAAGGACTAGCTCTAGTCTATGCGGTGCTCAAGTTCCACCGCTACCTTCTCGGAGGACACTTCGCTCTTCTCACGGTTCACACGCCACTTCTTGCTATATACGGGAGCAGGAAAGGCCTTTCCACCTACGGTGCTAACCGACTTCTGCGTTGGTCCCTCATCCTTCGCGGGTACGACTTCACGATAGAGTACCGCAAGACTGCTAACTTTGGACAAGTAGACGCTCTGTCGCGGCTAATCGCAGAGCAAACGACCCCCTCGGAAGACGTCGCAATAGCACAGGTCGTCCAAGAAGCAGAAGCCAATTGTCGTGTAATCACAGGCACACTGCCCGTCGACATTAAGATGATAGCCGGAAAGAGCGCTAAAGACGACACACTTAAGAACGTCATCAGTTACGTTCAGAAGGATAAGTGGCCAAACGAACCTTCTGTCGATGTCGCACGATACTTCGCCCTCCGCCAGTCGCTAGCAATTCAAGACGACTGTCTCTTCTTTGGCCCCCGATTAGTCATCCCATCGAAACTCCGCCGTCGTGTGCTGCAACTCTCACACGATGGACATCCCGGAACAACGCGGATGCAGATGCTCGCCAGGTCATATGTTCACTGTACGAACATCACAAAGGACCTAGAAGACTATGTCCGCGGATGCCGAAACTGCCAGGAAGTCGCAAAAGCGCCGCTGAAAGCTGAGCTTTCCTCCTGACCGAACGAGAAACAGCCGTCGTCTCGAGTCCATATTGACTACGCTGGCCCGCTAAACGGGAAGATGTTTCTCGTCATTGTCGACGCCTATTCTAGGTGGCCAGAAATCATTGAAATGACTTCGACTACAAGCGCGACGAGAATAAGGCAGCTCACTCGCCTGTTCGCCCAGTTCGGCAATCCAACTGCTCTGGTGTCGGACAACGGAAGCCAATTCGCTTCTGAGGAGTTTGCCGAGTTCTGCAGCACAAACGGTATAACTCATTCTCGATCACCACCGTTCCATCCTCAATCGAACGGACAGGCAGAGCAATTCGTAGACACCTCCAAGAGAGCTTTGGAGAAGCTCAAGGATTCTGGCACAACGTCAGATGCACTCCAGAAGTTTTTGCAGACGTACGGCAGAACGCCATGCTCAGTGTCACCTAGCGGACGTTCACCAGCCAAAAACTTCCTTGGACGTCAGCTATGCACACACAATGCTGACGATGCCAAAGAGTGCCGCGAAGGAGCGAAATCGCGAAATGGAGAATCAGGTCAACCTTCATAACAACGCCCGTCCGGAGAAGTTCGACCCTGACAACCCAGTCTGGGTTCAAAACTTTGGTCGAGGAGGAACAAGGTGGACACCTAGCCGTGCTTTACGCGTCCTAGGATGTTCTCATAGATGGACGTGTTCACCGGCGGCACTCTAACCAGATGCGCCCGAATGCCACTGACGACAGCAAGAAGACCCTGATGGATCTATTCGACTTGTCGATCCTTCCAGTCCAGACTTCGCCAGACAAGACGCCAGCCTTCACTGACACGCAGGCACAGGACACCACGTTGAGACGCCCGAACAGCTCCGAGCCGAACGAGGATCCATTCGACATATCTCCAGCCACCGCTGATGCTGACGCGAGGACGATCCTGATGCCAACGCCTCTACGACGATCACAACGCAATCGCAGGCACCGATTCGGTTGGACATCAACCCCACGCGGAAGGCCTACAGAAACTAGTCATAGTTATCTCGGCTTTTGTGTTTGTAGGACAAATGTAGTGCCACCTGGTTGCTTTCTCATTTTTGCCACCACTATTCATCTTAGGGGGAAGGTGTTACAGCTGTAGCCTCGATACTGTGTGAGAGGCATTTTCTGTTATCTTTGCTGTCTCTAACGTGAGAAAGCACACTCAGCTACCCGCATAAGGTACGGCGCAGCCGTGAGGACCCCGCTGGTTTCGGTTTAGTTTGTGTCTATTCACTAGTCATTGCTCAACTGTACCTGTGCTACTACTGTGGTCAATAAACATCAGAAGCTCTTGTGGACGCGGACGGAACAGAAACTACACTCGTTCGTCGAAACTCGAATGATGTCGCGGACTCGGCGGTCGATAATGCGTTCGAATCTTCATGCTGTGTGACATAAGACGTATCGGCCGATAGTTCGCACATCCCACAGGGTTGTATTTCCTATTCCAGATCGGGATTGTGGTGCTCCTCTGCCAATTCATCGGAGTTTCTTCGACGACCTTGTTGAAGAACGCCGTCAGCCATTCAGCAGAATTCCAATGCCTTGACTTCCATAGCTCCGCCGCAACATCATCAGAACCCGTCGCTTCACCTGGTTTCATGCGGTTCAGCGCAGCCGCAGTTTCGTCCACGGTGTTTGGCTGGATAGGACTGTATGTTGGCGGTAGGTGTGAGATGGGCGGATGGCTGAATTCTTCTGTTGAGAATTTCTCGATTTAGTCACACCACCTTTTCGTTGCTTTCTTGCGGTCTATTGTGAGCTGACCGTGTTCGTCGTTAACTTCGTAGAACTTTTCGACGTCTTCGGTCTGCCGCTGGCGAGATCTTACAAGCTGGTAGATGGAGCGTTTGCCGCCATCTTTTGTGTCTAGCTGCTTGCTGAAGTTGTAGTGTGCAGCCTTCGTGGCGACCACAGCCTTCTTCGCTGCTTTCTTTGCTATCAAGTACTGCCGCCAATTGTCAACCGTTTTGTCATCGAGGAATACGTAGTACAGACGTTTTTTCTCGCGCACTTTGATTTTTACATCGTTTATCCATAGCCATACTTGCCTGTCCATTTTCAGACGACCTGGTTTGGTGCTAAGTTTGGAACGTGCCTCTTCTACGACCGCTCGCGTTGCGTTCTCCTCTGCGGTGGACTTAACTAACTTCATGCGGGGAATTACACTTTTTTTCTCTTTTTCAATCGTCACCACTTGATTCAGGTCGGTCTACATTATTCGCCCTGCATCCTCCTTGGGAGCATGATTTTCATGGTGCAGGTGTGCGGACGATGTTGTGTGGCCACGGTTTCGTACAGTACAACTTTCGCGTCGGTAACTAGCTTCTGATTGTGATGTGGTACGAGATCGAAGTCTATCTGGGCGTGGGTGTTGTCACTGTAGGACGAGACGAGCAGAGAAGGACGCCTCCAGAATTTCGCATTCATGATGACGAGGTCGTGGGAGTCAGCATATTTCAGAATGCGCTCGCCATCGTCGTTCCGAGTCCCGTATCCAATGCCTTCATGGCATCTGTATCCATCTTTTGCCGCTTCTACATCACCGTTCAGGTCTCCTAGTAACTACTGCATCTTCCATAGGTACTTCTGTGGTCTTTTCCTCAAGCAACACCCAGAAGTCATCTTTCATCCGTTCACAACAGCATGTCTGTGGATAGGCCGAGAAGAAATGGCGTTAGACTACCTTAAAGCCGTCTCCTATGTCTTTTGAGTTGTTACCAAACCATCTTGTTTCTTGCACAGCACACAGGTCTATTCGGCGATGGTCGAGTGCTCCTGCCAGTTCACATGGACGGCCTATCGACGTGCCGACGTGAAAGGTTGCAATGTGCGTCTTCTCTACATTGTGATCTTTGACGACTCGCAATCTTGCCCCCCCCCCAATGCCGCCGTTCGCGAAGCATCGAGGATCCTCGCATATTTTTCACACCAACTGACCTTCGAAGGTGCGCGTGGATTCCCATGGACGATGTAGCTTTTTTCTGAGAACCATTTGACGTAAGTGATCATATGGGTGTGACGTGGGGTTCTCAGTGGTCGGCCTATCACGACGCGACCACCCGAATAGGTGATGGCGAGATTCGCACCAGGGACCCCGGAGAAACCTGGTGCTCCAAGGGCTGCTTCTTAGACCACTCGGCCAACTCGCCTCTAATGTATCCAGCCACTGATAACAATTATATAGTTTGACGAAGGTTTCGGGAAAACTGCAGAAAGTATGAAGTCAACGAGTTGCATGTCTTTTCGCAAAGATATACTAATTCATTCTTTCCCACTCTTCTTGCACGGTCTGACAACAATAGGCGCAGGCTAGCACTCCTTCAAATTCGTTAAGAATTGAACTCAATTTTTGGGCAAATTTTCCTGTAGCCGAGTGGTCTAAGGCGCAGTCGTTGAGGCACCAGGTCCCTGCGGGGGTCCAGGGTTTGAATCATGCCGTCGCCTCCCGTATTCGGGCGACGAGCCAGCTCAAGAAGACCCCATGTCACATCCATCTAATCAATGATGTCAAATAGCTCTCATAAAAAGCTACGACGTCCACGAGAATACACGCGCACCTTCAGAGCTCGGTTGGTGTGAAAAACATGTGAGGGTTCCCGATGCTTCGCGAGATGCGGCATCGGAGGAGGGGTGGGGGGCGGGCAAGTATGTGAGTCGTTAAGGATCACAACGTAGCCAAGACGTGCATTGCGACTTTGAACATCGGCACGTTGACAGGCAGTTCGAGTGAGCTGGCAGCAGCACTCGACCATCGCCGAATAGACCTGTGTGCTGTGCAAGAAACAAGATGGTTTGGTAACAACTCAAAAGACATAGGAGACGGCTTCAAGATAGTCTACAATGGCAGCACAAAGACCAGAAACGGCTAGGCATAGTCGTCTCTCAACGTTTCTGGTACTCGATAACCGAGGTGCGGCGCTACGATGATCGCCTCATGAAAGTCGTCATCATCTACACAGATCGCCTTCACTTCTTCTTGGCGTAGGCGCCACAGACAGGTTGTTGTGACTGGACAAAGGATGACTTCTGGATGCTGATTGGCGAGAAGACCGCGGAGGTACCTACGGAAAATACAATCATTGTCGCAGGAATCATAAACGGCCACGTAGTAACGACAAACGGCCACGTAGTAACGAAGATGAATACAGATGCCACGGGGGCTTTAGGTACGGGAGAGGGAACGACGACGGCGAGCGCATTCTGGAATATGCTTATTCCCACGACCTCGTCATCATAAATATGATGTTCCGTGAACACCGTTCACACCTCGTCTCCTACAATGGCAATGCGAAGACCCAGATCGACATCGTTCTTGTACGATATCGCGATCGAAAGCTAGTTACTGATGCAAAGGTTGTACCTTACGAGACCTTTGCCACACAGCATCGTCCGCATATCTGCACCATGAAAATCGTGCCCACGAAGAGGATGCAGACCGGCCCGAATCAAGTGGGGGCGATTGAAAGTGAAAGGAGAAACTGTAACTTGTATCAAGTTACCACCGGTAACGACCATCGACGAGACCTGAAGGAAGGCAACCCAAGCGATCATAGAGGTGGCGCGTTCCTAGCTTGGAGCGACCAAACAAAGTCGCCCGAGAATTAATAGGCAAGCGTGGCTATGGACGGATGAAGTGAAAATGAAGGTGCACGAGAAAAAAATGTCCTCAAAAAGATTGAGTATATAACGACCAATCGGAACGAGCTTGCCACCATTCAGGTTGATGGATGACCTCCATTGAACCGACTACTTCAAATAACTCGGCCCAACCCTCTCAGTCGATGGCAACCTAGCGCAAGGAGTCGTCGCTCGCATCAATGCTACGTGGACGAAGTGGCCTGGATGACAGTAGTGTTGTGCGAGAAGAATATTACAGATCGCTTCGAGTCGAAGGTGTGCAGAGCAGTCGTCCGATCCGTCGCATTGTGTGGTGCGGAGTGCTGGCCAGCCACCAAAGAAGTGGAACGCCGTTTGAGTGTAATGGAGAAAAAGATGCTACGATAGTTGGTATCATATAGTTGGTATCATTCGTGCAGACCGCATCCGCAATGAAAAGATTAGGGAGCCGTTGGGAATCAACCCGATTGCCGACAAGCTTCGCAAAACTTGCCTTAGGTGGTACGGCCACGTTCTACGCGCCAACAAAGATACCGTCTGTGGGGAAAGCTTCGATCTTGAAGTGCCGGGAAAACGGCCAACGGGACGCCCGGAGCAAAGGTGGCTAGACACACTGCATGCTGACGCGAAGCATGCGGGCGTCCACCCTCACCATGCGCATGATAGAACGAAATGGTGTCAAAAGATCAAGAAAGCGGACCCCGCCAATGGACGCGACGAACGCTAAAGAAGAGGAAAAAGAGAATGTTCTTGTAGAGAATCACTAAATATACAGTGAAAAGCGTAAGTACTGAATTTATGCAGAACTGCACTCATCAACAAGGATATCTACGTAAGCCGCTCATCCAGAACACGTCCTTTATGGTTGGACGGCTTGTCTAGCCTGGTGTTACAGATTATACCTGAAATCTGCCAAATAGTTCCCTGAACATGCGAAAAATACTTCGATGATTTCCTGCCATGTTGATATGCGAACTTCTTGAGCCGACAGGGTGGCCGTGCGCATACCGATGCAGACTGGCAGGCGAGTTCCAGCGATGTCGTCTTTATCTTCAGTCCGCTGAGTGCGGGTTAATAGCAGTATCCATTTGGCGATCCAGCTGTTACGCTTTGGGTGAAGGTAAATCGACGTGGTATCCTGGAAGCATTTGGCAGGTTCCATGTATAGCTTGTAGTATCTTGTTGGACCGATCTAACAATCGTATAGGTTCCGTTTTAGAGTAGAAGTTAGTGTCGCGCACTTCGGTTGCCAGTTTCAATTTGTGTATTGGGTATTGCTCATTCCAAGCAAGATTGTGCAATTCAAGTCTCAAAATGCCAAGCCTCAGACGTTTCTGTTGCCGATGGAAAGTGTAGTTCTTTTCTATTTTCACTGGCACCCTAAAAGTGATCGGTTCCTTGGGGGCCGTCAGCTTCGTCGTGATTCGTCTCAGCCGATGACGTATATGCTTTTGCGTTGCTGTGAGATATTGACGCCCCTCCGACGGATGATGATACTTGCTGAACGACCTCTGCATTCGTTCGCTCAGCTCAGCAATGAGAAGACTCCACAACTCCACGAACATAAGCATGGAGGTACATCTCAGGAAACTTTTATTACCTGTATGACTTATTGGAGACGAATTTTCAATGGAGAATATATATATTTCTGATCCTCACAGCTATCCCAACAGGTAGAACTGCAGTGAATAGCGAAAAAGCGTGACAAACTAAACGCAGTGAACGGCTGTCTGGTGAGGAATGATGAACAGCAGAGATGAACATCAATCAATTTCACACCTACAACAACGTGGCAATGTTACATGGTTGTTTGCAGGCCTACGGCTCGAACACAGTACAAACAGTAAAGTCTTCAGTGGTGAAACAGTAACTCCCGCATCAGGAAACTAAGAAATGTGTTCACGCCTTTGCCGCAGAATGCAATCGTGCTGTCTGGAGCTATACTCAACCATCTCGGCTGAGAGCATGTGAATGCATGTGAGGAGTACAAAAGGTTTCGCGGTTCGTACATCATCTTCATCTTCAACGAAATTTAATGAAATCCTCACGGGGGAGTTTCAAGCTCTTCAACAAACTTTGTATCTGACTGAAGGCGAAATTCGCTTTACAATCTTGTCATGGGGCTCCGTCGCAGAAGAAGTATTACCACGCGAACGTTTATTTGTAAATTCCACAAATAACGTGTCAACTTTTATTCTAAAATGACAAGTAGGTATCTTCAAGGAGGAGCATTGCATCGCGCATGGAAAACACACTCGCTCTGAAAATGAACCTATCACTTAGGAATAGCCTCGTCTAATACGTCGCCTTCATTCCAAATGCTCTTCGCATACCTGGGAAACGTATTGTTTACTTGCCAAAGCGGAGCACACCGGGAACACTTTTCTTCTCGAGCAAATCAACAGGGATCATGTCGTATACCGTGCGCTTTCCAAATCTGCAATTCGATCAGAAGTCGAGGAACAAAATGCGAAACAACTGGGTTACGATCCAACTCTATGATTGGAGTATGACTGCGAGGTGAGTCCATGTTCTTACCATAATCCCGAATTTATTTCATCACACGGAATGGCCACTATCGACTTTCCAGGGATGTGCGTAGCTATGGCAAAGAGTGTTAGAAGCCATACAGTATTAAATGTTCTCCTTAAAGTCTAACCGTTCTGTTCCAGTGGTGGCATCACATCATTCAAAAAACATTTAGTTTGGGCTGGATTACATTTGAGTTTGAATGGCATCCACTCCTCCACATTCTCAGAGAACTTCTGGCATTGGTGACGCTCCGTATAGACAACTGTTATACTAAACAACTTGAGAAATGTCAAAATAGTACCCTTATATCAGAAAATGGATAGCATGTCGCACAAACGCATCCCAGCGTCACTATCTTTGCAAGCTGCAGTATCCTATACTACTGTGTTGATGCCCTCTCAGAATTCGTGGGGGTGATGAGCAGGTAGGACCCCAATCGCTCCGCCCACTTTTTGAGTTGGGGGAGCGTATCTGGACGTGTGAGAAGAGCAGAGCGTGCTGTGCATAACCCCGGTCGTCCCCCCATCCGCCGGAACCCAATAACGTACTCGGGGGACAGCTGCGAGGGCACGTGGGGGAACGTCTTTCAATTGTCGGGGGTAGGTGCCCCACGATTTTGGGTCCACCCCCATGTACAACTGGGGGTGGACCCATTTCCACCTGCATTCTACCCCCACGAATGTCAGAGTTAACATCCGTCAAGCACACACCGCTCCCTTATCCAAGTCGGCTTGTGTAGAAAAAACCAAGTCATACGGAACGAACCGGAGAATACTGATAGGCGCATGTTTCACTGCAGGAAACGCAGCCTAGCAGTTCAATTCGACATGACAGTCGCTCCTGGACATTGAGGTTACCCAGAGTTAAACTTTCAAAATCCTCAAATTCATTCATCGTTATTAATTGGCATTAACACGTTCACCCTGGGTGGCCTCAGTGGTGCATGACGACCCCGTGCAGGAATTTGTGAACGTTCCTGGGAGGTTCTTCAGCTTCCCGCTTATTCTGAGTGGGTGTTCTTCCGTAGAAATATATATCCCGTCATATTCGCGATTACATATGATCGCGGTCTGAAAAAAGCGCGTCGGGAAAAGTATACCTGTTCCTTGTTTCTAATAGAAAAACTCGTCCATATACGCACGGCTTTTAGCCCACTATCTTCCCGAAAGAGCTCATGAATGCCGCCATTGAAGCAGCACAGGTCTTCTGCCTTAGGAGTTGCTGAGATGATGCATGGGCGTAGCTACACACCGTAAAATTTTGGAGGCATGTTATCTTAATTACTTTCTTGTTGACTGCCTCACGAGGACTAGATTCGCAGAACCACACTCGAGCAGTTTAGGTCCCCATCTTACTAGCCATCGTCAAGCTCAAAATAGTGCATCTCTGCAAATTTATTGAGCCGCCCACGCATCGCCTTCTGTGGACAAGTGAATGCCACGGGTAATTGGCCCTGAAAATTCAGCGCCCCGCTCTTGGAGGACCGAACACATCACACAACATGTACTACCAAACAGTACCAGAATCAGGTTCGGAAAAGGTAGTATCGTTGAAGTACGTTTGGCACTTGATCATGTTTCCTTTCTAGTGCTCCACCGAATGAATTGGATCACAACCTCAAACCGAAAGTTTAGTCAATTTCCAGAGAATCAGCTTTTGAATCTTCTCTTTTGAAAAAACCTGCTGATGGGGCTAATGCTTGTTACGATGTTTTCATAACTATCAAGAAATTGGTGGTAATCACAGGTCGATACTGGAATTGAATCATATGAAAACAATGTGTTGCACTTGAATTGAGATTGGCATGCACATTTCTGAGTATTTGCTATTGCAACCCGTCTATAATGCCGGCAACAAATTACGTCTTGAAAAGCTTCAGAACGATTATATTTTCACTAATTGTCGCATTTTAAATGGTACCTCATTACACCAGGAATGTCGTGCCTCTTGCCATAGCGGAGAACCCCAGGTGTGGATCTCTTACCAAATCTGGAAACACATCTTCGGAAGCTCGCATAGTAAAAGAAAGGTCGTAGTGCTCATCTCACCTGAGAACACCAGGCATTTCCCTCTTTCCGAATCTTAACACACCGGGAACACTTCTCTTTCCAAATCGAAGAACTCCTGATTTTTTAATGTTGAAAGGAACAATGATGTGAAGTAAGGTGATCAGTCTTGTTCTTACAGATTGCACATGAGATTTAGCATGATGCTTACCTGGTACACTCTTCTTGTTAGATCGTTTTCCAAAGCGAAAGACTCCAGGAACCTCTTTTTTTACAATATCTTCGCGTTTACCGAATCGAAGCACTCCTGGCATACCATTGTCGAAATCTGTTAAAATTGACTGTTTACTTATTTTATTTCCGACAATAGAACGAGGCGCTTAAACTTTAGACTTTGCGCTTATCTCACACAAATCGCGCCTCAGTTGGGATGTGCATGGGGTATACATGAACTTTTACAAGAAGCACTAGTGGCTTCTGATCACTCGAGAAGAATCTTAGTTACTCAACTATATTCTTAGCCTTAGTTACCTAAGTAGTCGAAAAGTATGCTTGATAATTGGCTTTGTCCCAATGTAAAACCGGTTAACGAAGAATGTTGGAAAACAACAAACAAGCAAATTTCTTCGCTCGAGAGAAAAAAGCTCCTGTATCAAAGAAGCTACAGAAGAGAAACGTGTACTGTTGTTATTTCAAGTATTTGAGTAACTAACTCTTCTTAGCAGAGGGATCAATTATCGGTTCGTGGAGAGCCGACCATGAAAGCACTTTGAATGTTTGACCTATACTTTATCCGAACATAGTTGAATATGTAGATCTTTTGTGGGAAGATGATTATTGGTATAACTCAATTTCACATTAGCTCAAAATCGATTGAAGCGGTTTGAGTTCTTGGAAAGAAATTCGATATTACCTCGCTTGGCTGAGACGTGTTGTGCCTGTGAAACAATACCCAGCAACGTTTCATCATCCGGATACTCGCCCTCAGGAAGGTCATAAACTGAAAGTTTTTGAATGAAATAGAATCACCTGGAAGCTATAGAAGCAGAGATGGGCCTCTAATGAAGCTTTTAACATGTAGTTTCAATTTTTAGCTTTCCTATGTCCTAGCTTTCACGCAGCTAGACCAGTTTTCTTACTCGACCGTAAACTCCATGTCTTCGAGACAAATTTGATGTCTTCTACGTTATGGTAAAGTAGGGGGAGGGATATAAAGAAGCCGGCGCGCCCTTAATCACTGCCCATCTCCTGAAATGAAAGGCGAACTCTCCGAGGATTTATCCCCCTCGTCATCCAAAGAAACAAACTTCTCAAAGGAAAGGAAAATGACGACAGCGCATCTAACTGAAGGATGCCCGCTGAAGAGGAGCAGGACATGCAGATTGCAACTCGGCTTTAACAAAAATTAAACATTTTTACTCAACAATAGGAAAACTTCCAGGTATAATGTTGGTAAGGGTACTCCTCGGTAGTCAAGCCTAGATAATTCAAGACGTGAGCCCTGCGAACGGGTATAAGCCTATTCAGAAGGTTATTCGGGTAAACGTATCACATAAAAGAGATGGGAGGAGGAGAATACACAAATTCACCCCTCTGAAAGGGAGAACTGATTGCTGAATTGTTGATGTGTAAAGTCACGGTGATCCGCGTCGAAGTGAACTGCTGTAAGAAGCTCCACCTATTGTACTGGAGAAAAATTGAAAAGTATTAGATGAACAGCGCAAACGTTGGATGCGTGCATCCAGAGACGTTCGAATAGCATTTTCGCCGCAGTACGCTGGGGACTCGAGAGATGGCATGCTTTGGAGAGTTTCGCTAGGAATCCACCTGCTTTGGAATTCGACGCATGCCAAATTGGAAAAGGATATTGTGCTGAGTGCTTCTGAACGTAACGTCCGCTCCCCAGCACCGCCGCTGATGAGCGAAAACTAGATTAAGCTATAAAGTGAAGCGTAGCAACATGCTCTTATTTAGACTCATCTCCTGCCTCATCTTTCCTCAGCGATACTAACTAAATCAAGTTTGAGTCACTACCCTACCTTGTTCTTCTAAATCGGCCGCATTTGCTAGAACTGCAAGTAGAATAAGGGGAGCAGTCGACACCCGCCACATGGCACCCTAGGTGTACATTTCAATGCATAAGCTTCTGCAAAAACATTCAAAGGAAACAACAGGGAATTCTTCATAGGTAGCAATGATAAAAGAACCAATCAATGAAGCACATTCAAATCACACAGGTATGTCCAGAGGAGTTGTTTGAACTGAACTGATATAGCTGGTGAAATGCTGTTTGCTGTGCAAGCCAACCAAGAAAAGGATATGGCAGAAGCACGAATTCACTAAGAGCCCACCCACCAGCTCGATTTACCGTAGTAGAGGGCACGTAACAAGCAATTCACGTCAACGAGGATGGACGAGTGACAGCTTTAGTGACTTCTCGATACGCTATCTGCTAATGATTACTGCAGTATGCTACATCGCTTAGAATCATTCACTAATTCGACTTTCTCAGACGATGTGCAGGGCAATGAGAAAACACGGTGAGTGCACTGTCTCCGGCGAATCTTCTCAGCACCACTGCTAATATGCACAACTCCGGCCACATGTCACATTGTCGAAATAGGATGAGAGAAGGAAAAGGCTGAGAGTGGACATAATTCATCGCCCGCCCACCCTTCTTCGGTCGAGCCGAGGGTATCACGTCACTTTGACATTGTCTGCTCCGAATGCGTCGTTCGAGCAGCAGTACTAAATTCAACTTTTGGGTCGTATTTAGCGCTGCGGTTCTGCAACTGGAAATTGTATATGTCCATTGTTTTCACTGCAAACTCTTGAGACCACCGGAAGAAATGAAGAAACGCAACAACTTTGATACGGGTTTCACATATCTTCAGAGTGTCTCTCGATAGCTCGTTAGTTAACTCCTTTTGGATGTGCCAACAAGAATAGAGTAACGAAATTTCACTTATGAGTAGGCAATATAGTGCTTTCTTCGACTAATCCCACCTGACCTGTTGTAGATACCGCAATAAAGTCATATAATTAGTACTAAACAATTAGTGGACCATAACTTATTAATGTGGAATAGCTGAGGGAACCGTAGAGGTTGAGTAGGAAGGAATATTCCTAACATTCTCATCAGTCGCGTCGGTAGAATGTGGAAATTTTTGTGAGATTCTCGAGAATCGCAGGATTTTTGCGCAACTCCTTTAAAGTGAAAATTCCTCAGAATGCAAAAGACTCATGATGCAGATTAGCACACCACATCTAGTCGTACCTCGGCCACCCCTCAATTTCGCGGCTGTCACGAAATATTTAAATTCGTTAATTGCTTTGATATTACCCACTAACTAGGGTAAAACGCTGCGGCCATGTGGGATGCGCCACGCATCTGCCTTCATCAGATCATCGTATAGGCGTTGAGTGCGTATGTGCCCTTATACAGTGAGTGACTTGCGGTGACATCCGATGTACCAAATCAGTGTTTCATCCTCCCAGACTCCTCCGGCACCAATTTACCGGCCCCGAAGGGATGGATGGCTTAGTAGGCCAGGGGCGCGATCGAATCACCGACTTTGCGCGCGGCAGGCAGTGTACCTCCTGCCACTGTGTCATATACACCCCCTTCAATGTTATCTATCAACTTTTCAACCAATAGGTCTATCGAAAAGTGCTCATTTCAACCTTTTTTTGTAATTTTAGGGAAAATTTATCCATAAGCCATTTCACTCCTTTTATCCACAGTTTATTAAAAGAAATGATAACCTTAGATACGACTCACGCGTACATGGAGTATAAAAGGACGTAGGAGAAAATGACCCATCTCCCGCAGATTTTAAAAATGCGAAAATTCCATTTCTCATGACTTTGTTTTTAGGGCTTTCATGGGGGAATTGAAGCACTTGCGCATTTGGTGTAGATTAGGGTCCAATGAAAATATTAGGAGGGTTCCTCTTTCCGTAGTTTGAGATGCAAGCATGACCCACCACCCTGCAGACAGGCAAGTGGAAACCTTGGCAGTGCCAATTTGATACCCTGAATTGGGAAGAGGTCAGAAGTGCTATGACAAGGCGAAAACACCGTAGTGCGATAAAGTCCGTGATTACGATTAGAGCTAGTGGAAAAAATTGGCCCTGGAAGAAAAAAAAAGTTTGATAGGCAATTGTATCCCAAGACATGTTATTTCGGCCGTTTTGATGTCTGCTGGATTGAACGAACGCACCTTCCTTGGGGTAGAAAACATTCGCATCTGTCACAGGACAAAAAGTTCTCTTGATCGCGGCAAACCATCATATATTGAATCCAGCGAAGTGAATTTTTGGCTGCTCGATCTCCACAAATTTCACGGAAATCTGGGTGTGTTTACTTTGCAGCAGTCTTCTTTATTAGGTTGTAGATTTATAAATGTCCATTTGACTCAAAAACAAAAAAGACTACATAGACAACAATTTGTAAACCTCCATCCAAAATATATTCCTTAAAAAATTTTTTAAAATATTCTTAAAGACATATTCCTAAGGTAGAAGTAGCGCAGCTCGCTGTATCCCTCTCCGACATGATGTTAAACTGAAATGAACACTTTTTGATACCCGTATGGGTTGAAAATTTGATAGACAACATTGAAAATCTGCTGTTTTTGATGGCTGGAAATGGAGCAAACTCACTGAAGAATTTTCACATCGAGTTCTTCGCCATCACCTGTTGAACTCATTGAAGCTGTTTGAAAATCTCCAGGGCTTGAATGCATCATTCAGATTCAGATCAACAAAGTAAACGTGTTGACGCCCGTGTGAACAATGGGTAAATTCGTGTGATTTACCGCGTTCGCCCTAGATAATCCCAGTGATGCATGCGCTCTCAGAATAAAAACTGTCAATATAGGTAGCAAAAAACAAGGAGCTTCAAGCGTTCGACCGTAACTTGTGGGCAGGGTCAAAGTGATCAACGGACTTTTTGAAATATCTCATGACAGCCGTAAAACTGAGGAGTCATGCAGCTCCTTGAGTTCTGAATCATTTTTACGCTGGGAGGAGATATACAAAAATCCCGTAAATCATGCAAATCCCTAATACTGCGAAAATTCCCATACTCTACTGACGCGACTGTATTTCTCACAATTCTCTCTATCAAAAGCCCATAGTGCGCGGACGCTCGCAGACTCTTAAATGAGAACGAGCTTGCGTTCCTATATCGTTTCATCAAACCACGAAAACGATAGACAAGACAATGTTGAGGAGCAAGCAAATTACAAATGGCGGGGTGATGGATCGTCATGATAAGAGCGAGAGGCTCAGACACTGTTTTCAGGTTTCCCGAATGAGCCCTCGTCCTCTGCTTGCAGTCTGATAGCCACCGGGTGAGGCAGTGTTTAACAAGGTTTTCAGGGTATATAATTTATGGAGCAGGATGACCATCCTACAACCTCTTTGCGAGAGGATGCATTTTCTTGACATATGGATGTGGTGTTAGTTCTTTTGAAAAATATTGAGGGTATCCGTGTGTGGTTTATTAGCGTCGGCGCCGCAGAACGTTGTCGGGACCTACTCGACTCTCTCACCTGGAGCGTGCTCTAACTGCATCCTACGATTAGGTTCCGCCGCGATTCTGCACCTACAGGGTCCGTTTAACTTTTCGGGGACGACAGTGCACTCACATATACTGGATACGCGTCATCATCGGTTATTATGGCTGTGTGTGATCAAATATGTCATGGATCCAACGTTGTGAACAGGGATGAGCGGAATTCCGACTTCCGAAACTTCCGATATTCCGGTGTTTTTTGGGCTTCCGACTTCCGACTTCCGAAAAATGCGAAAAAAAAGCCGGAAGTTTTCGGAAGTTTAAGATGGACATTGAATAAGTCGCATTTTTCCCGCATGAACTCCCACAGACAGCATGCACAGGTGCAGGGGAAGCGGGGAGGGCGGGGGAGGTGCTAAAATACTTTTAAAAATACTTTGCAGTAGGTCAACTTGATTTCATGGCTTTCATCATCAATTTTATATTTCTAAATTTGATCGTCTGATGTTAGAATAAGCACTCAATTTTGCTTTTGAAATCCTGCCTAACAAATCCGCAGAACGAAGGAAACTCTAGCTATTCAACCTTTTGGTAAATATTAACGGCTGAGGAAGGCGCTAAGCGCCTAAAGCTTACTGGTCTTGTAATAAAACACTAACAAAGAAGTTCTCATCGCAAGCTAGGATAAGCATCAGCGCGCCGGCGCCCAATACGGGTACGGTTTGAAAAGTTTCCGGAATGGCAATGAAAACGAAATAATCGGATACAGTCAATACGTCATTTCTTACTTCAATCCTCTCGAAGCTGAACACGCGTGGTTCGATCTGTTCTCATTCTTTCCTTCTCTACCTAGAATGAATTTCTTTTGAGTGCTCAAAATAACCCGATTAATCCTAGATCAACTCGTCGTTTGATCGGTATTTCTTCTCATACTGAGAGACCTTAGGCTTACCTGACAGGTAGAAGTACGGCGAAGCTAAGGCAGAAAGCTCGTTGGATGATATGGAGCTTAAGGTTGTATTACCACAAATCTTTTTCTAGGTGGCCACCCCTGCATTCGTGGTCATTCTGACGTGGAGGGACAATTCCTCCTTCTTGGTCAAACTCGCGCGTGTCATTTGACTTTTCACATCAAGATCTTTCAGAAATAATGAGAATATTCAGCAGTGGCAGATTCTCCATCATCCCCTTGAAATTCTCAAGAACAGACTGCCATCTTCATTTCACTTCAGGGACGGTTTTTTCTTCTTCAGAAACCATTCTTCCTCTCTAACCTGCTGTTTTCTTCGCCTTTATTGTAGAGTTTAATCTAATCTTAAACGGGAATTACAATTTCGGATTGAAATCAAATTCATCCCTTCGAAATATTTGGCTGAATTTCGTGTTGTATAGCGTTCTTGTTCGGGATTGAGCTAATGCAGCATTATCCCCTCTTTCAATACCTTGTCAAGAAGTTCACACAGATTTTCTTATGTGGTGACCTATTTTTGGTATTTCACACATGGTTTGTTGTTTGCTCGCGTTTTTCGACAGTTGTTTATCAAAATTCAGGAACTACGGGAGGAAAATGAAGGTGATGACTCCTCAAAATCAACATCCAAGTACTATTTAGTGTACTTGCTGTTTTCCCCTCCAACACAAAAATTAAAAACCGCCTAAATTTATCAGCTGTCTGCAACTGAGCGCAGCTGAAGTTGCATAAGCTGATCCAATTGTCAAAAGCAGAGTCTTCGTCATGGCGAGTCGATATTTACAGCCAATTCATGTGAACAACTCGTCAACACAAACGCATTGAAATTTTTGAGAAAGAACCACTCCTTAGTAGTTATTCCGGAAACTTTTGAAACTGCCCTCATAGAGTTGAAAAGGCTGCGATACGGGTCTACCGAAGGAAGAGAGGTGCGCCTTCATCCAGCATAGATACGGGTGCGCTTGTGGCTGGTGCGGGAGACGCAAGGGGGGAGGGGCATCCCCCCTCTCGAGAATGAGTCGCCAAACTTTCGAAATTAGTCCATAAGACGAATAATAATTTTGTGTTAGTTCATTTTTAACCGTCNTCGAAGATTAGAGGACCATAGATACGGGTGCGCTTGTGGCTGGTGCGGGAGACGCAAGGGGGGAGGGGCATCCCCCCTCTCGAGAATGAGTCGCCAAACTTTCGAAATTAGTCCATAAGACGAATAATAATTTTGTGTTAGTTCATTTTTAACCGTCCATTTTTATTGCTATTTTATGAATCTATTTATAAAATTACATTTTATCTAATCTTCTTATGTAAATCCTGGTAGTGCAGCAAATTTTTCTAGAGCGCAGACGTGGGAGGTCGGCACGTGATTGCATCCTTTCACCATGGGCTCAATCTATAGAGAGTGCTGGCGGATGAGGCGAAACTGACGGTCTGCCAATGTTTCACAATAAAGGCATAGGTGTATAATACCATCGGTGTCGCTTGATGAAACTGCGCGATGTCTGCGATTTCGCTTTTTTTTCGTCGTATCTTCATAACTCTCTCCAATTTTTACCATTTTCAAAATTTGGTAGATATTCGGCATTGGTATGATCCAATCTATCCGGTGATATGTTTAGAAGTTGGAAATTCGAAAATTTTTGTTGATCATGTAGAACACTCACCTAGGGATACAATTAAGAGAGACTTGCTGCTTTGAGTCTCTCCTAATTGTATCAGCAGGTACTTTTGTTGGAATGAAGCTCATTAATTCCTCATTTTTGTGAAGAAGTTGTTACAGTGAACATAAATCCTTTTTCAGGCTTGCGACAAGATGAAGAAAAGAACGGTACCTCATATAACCAGGATATGAACCAGAATACCAATTTCATCAATTTCGGCAATGATTCTCACATTTTCAGAAAGTTTTGAAAGAAACTTAATGTGTGAGGTCACCGAGTGATGTTTTCTCGACTATCCTGAAATCTCCTCACTGCGATTATGCTTTTAATCGCATGTGAATGCGATTTAGAGAAAAAGTATCTTCTCATCGTTGAAAAATGATATTTCCGATGTTAAAGTGGATTTTTTTTGGAAGAAACAACCCGCGAATTCACAATTTGCCATTCATTATGGTTTTTTATGTTTCTGCAAAGGCAACAGCCATTTTCCCCTGCGCCATTTTCCCCTCTACCCGTAACCCTGGCAGGTTATAATCGCAGCCTAGCTATCGTTTGAGCGATGGATCGCTGGGCCTCGCCGTAGACTGCTGTGCCCTTGCAATATTTTCGCACCTTGGATGCGACTGCATCTGAAAAAAGAAAGGGAGTATTTACAAGTGAAAAGTTGAGAATGATATGAGGTTTTAGGTTGTCGACGAAGTATGGAAAGAAATCCGATTTCCAGAGCTTTTCAGTTTTTTTTTCAGTTTGTTGTTTTGTTGTTAGAAAATCTCACGGGTAGGAGCTGGACAACAAATCTTTTAAAATGAGCAGTTGTTCGGCTATATTTAATGTTGAAATTTACTATGAAAAACTCCTACCCGTGAGACTTTCTAACAGCAAGCTAATAAAGTTCGGAACTAAGTCAAAACAGCGTCAACATGAACAATACACCAGTGCCACTGGCTCGTAATGAGAAATCAAAGTCAAAATCATTGCAAGGATTGTCCCATTCTGCAAAATTTCATGTGATTCCGAGAAATACAGTTCATAGTGTACCTGCTGCAGACGCACAAGATGATGTCATGGTGCAATGTAATACTCGTGTTCAGCACGCCAAGAAATTCCCATGTGCGAGTTCTCAGCGTCCAAAATGTTATGAAGTCCTTGCAGTACAGTACGGTCCATGATACCCTCTTCTAGGCAACATCACAGTCTGGACCTTAAGTGCCCGGCGCTTCCATGAATGAGTCATAGTTATTGTTGGAGAACAATGGAACAAACATACGACTACCAACAAATTCTGGTAGAAATGTCTTCGCCATGTATAGGCATAGGGCGTAGAATCGCATTGGAACACGTTTTTCAACCAACCCGAAGTTTTTAAAGGAAATTTCTCTGCTTCGAAGAAATGTTCTAATGCGCTGTCAACCTCAAGAAATGCGCCCAAAAACCACTTTTTGACCATTAATGACGGTTTTTTTTTTCAAAAACGAAGACGGTTTCTCAAGAACGAAGGATGCCATTTTGGGGGGAATTGGTTCATCCTGAGCGGACTTCTTGGAGTCGACAGCTCATCAAAACGCTCCTTCTGGCTTGAAAAATTTTCCGACGAATTTTCCGGGTTGGGATGAAAACGTGCCCTAATGACAATTTTCTCTTCCTGACAGATCGGCTGACATGTTCGACCCAGTTCTAGCAGTTTCCAACATTTCTGTGTTATGATTAGTTTCTCGAAGATTCCAGCTAAGATTTGAGATAAACTGGACTGAACCTTCACGGATCGTTTGCATTTCTAGATGGAATATCATTCTTCAACTTTATTAGAGGCTATTTGTATGGCTTTTCTGATCCCTCTCGAGAGAGCTCTCATTTGTGGGGACTTATCAAGCTATTTCTGAATCTCACTGCACTTAGTAGTCCTCAACCTGTGGTGACCACCTCATGCTGTGCCCTGGGTAAGTCCACTTAATCGCAACAGACGGCTGCTTTGCGGCGCTCGTATTCGGACGCGCCAGTTACTTAGGATTTGGCATTGAATTTCATACTGATGCGGAGTCCTGTCATCAAAGTGTTTTATCGCATTACACCACATTTCAGTGCATTTCAGTAATCACTTACTAAGTTTTGGGCATCGTTATTACACATATGTCACTAATCCCACACTTACTTGCATTCAACTAGTTGCAGAGAATGAAAAATAAGAACCCATCGATTCTTTGCTTTCCAATTCATTTTCGTTGAGCAGAAAAGGAATCTCAAATGCTTTGAATCCGAGTGTAGGTCGTGTCTGACAAAGACACATGTGAGTGGCAACAAAGAAGACGAGTGTGATAGTTATTGGTTGGGCTGCCGCTATACTCCTCGGAGAGTATAGCGGTTTCGGTCGTTGCTAGAGTTTTACATTCGAAACAATTTTTTGAAATTTCCAATATTCGGATTTTCGAATCTTGCTTACCACTGAAATTTCAAATTTCTAGAGACTTCCGAATTTTCGAATATTCGAATGTTCAAACATTCCTTCGAATAACGTTCCATTTGGTGTATGCCAAGAAAAACGACAGCTGGCAATAATTGGCTCCCATTAACCTGTGTGTCGATATCCCATGCATTTGTAGTCGAACCTGTTGGTTTTTGAAGTGTCTAGAAAATTACGTCTGTTCTAAAGGAAAAATCCTCTTCTTTGACATTGTATAACTAGCGAAAATGCAGTTGCAACTGCACTTTTTATAAAATCCCAAAAATCCCGGTGGCTTGCGAATGCATGTGAGCCGATAAATTGAAGTGAGATTTTAATAGGGACAGTTCATCAGCGATAATATGGAACTCAAATAATAAGCAATGAATAGCACAATTGCGTAGCACGAGAGTTTGAAATACTCGACTCTTCGGCCCTCAAATCTTCGAATGAATATTCGATTTCTCAAATATTTGAAAGCGTATTTCTTGGAGAATCTACTATCTATTAATTGGCAATTCATGTGTGTGTGTGTGTGTGAGTCTGTACACGAGAACTAGCCATCAAAAACGGAAAATA